>LUCM01009280.1:0-18432 GCA_008360955.1 Fasciolopsis buskii
GTGTAGCAATGGATGCTTAGTTCTGGGCATCATTAAAATTTTGTAATTCATGGCAGAGCAAAGGTCTTTTATGAATCGTAAATGGTCGCCTATGCGGAGTTCATCATCAACAAAGCTGCTGCCGCCTTTTGTTATGATCGGACAGTCGGTGGTGAGAGATGGCTCCGGGTAAAATAATTTGCATTAAACTGATCAACATAGTTAATTAGGGTTGTAGTCCTTCGTCCGACTGGTCAATCTACGACATAAGATAACGCAAGTTGGTCAGTAGGCTGCTTATAGATGCTGGCCTATTTAAGAAAACTAAGGCAATGCAGGCAAATATTAGCGTTTACCACAACAGTTGACTTCAATTCCATCAACAGATGCGTCATCGTATATGGAAGTGCTTGGAAAACGGAAAATATGCTTTATCAACTTGCAAAGCTTCCCCTTGAAAGAGACCAACTAACTTAGCAGACTCCAGTGATGATGAACTGGTGATTAGGCGAACACGTCAGCAGATTGATGGTGACCTTTCGTATCTGCCGCTGCCCATGGGGGATATATCACAGTTCGCTGCCGATGAGAACAAGCCGCAGGAAGCGGCGGCGCACCGCGGCTAGCTCTTGATTTACCTTCATGCCGTAATCATCTGCTCTGGCTATGTGGAACAGACTGAGAATTCAGCCTTGAGAGGGTTTATGACTAGACGCTTTCCAGAACACCTGAATTGGACAGGGAGACGGCAAATTATTGTGGAGCTTGATTGCATATGTGGCCGGATCTAAACCGGCCTTGGATATTTCGGCCTACTGTGAACTAGCATTGACGTTGATCTCAGCATTTACTACTAGACGCTTATGCCATTTACCTGTCCGAGCCGCTGGGTATCCACCAGAGGGGCTGACCCTTTAGGATGTGGCCTGGAGCCGTTAATATCGACCAGGTAACCAGATCGCTCAAAATTGTTAACAGAAAAGCACCATATCTTTTGCTTGAATGCAGCAATTTTTTCATAAAACCTCCGAAACAATTTCGATGAACGAGCACCATGAGCGGCTTCATCTGAGGCATGCAAAGCGACATTATGTTATTAAAAATGATCTCCATTATTCACCACTCAATGAGGAATAGCGGGTGAACTGCTGAGGCCAAAAGTAAAAAATCTGTATTGAAGAAGCCCGAATGGTGTGCTGATTTTAATTATTGGTGCCGATGATTCATGCGAAAGAACGTGAGGATAACTATCTTTCTAGTCGATTTTTGGGAACACCAATAAATCAGTAGATTTATTTAGAATGATTTTGGGTTCATCCTTAATAGAAGTTTTCTGTTTCAGATGACGATTAGGGGTCAAATGGTAATGAACAAATATTAGAGGGTTTTTTACCGGGCTTTAGTTTGGTTATAGTTGAGGCGGACCACGGCGAAGACTCCTTCAGCACGGTAATTCGTTTTTTAATCAGTCATTTCAGTACTTCGGAAGCCGATTCTTGACGACCCTAAGGATTGATGCAGTCACTTTAAAAGCAACGGATGTTTTCATGCTTTATGAACCTAAAGGACATTTAAGACTTAAATCCTTCACAGTCGAAGTCTATTAGAATTAGCAAGGATGACAGCTGACCGCGAGACAACTTTAAATCCGTGGATTTCACAGCAGAATCTGAACAGAAATCACGCTGAAATTCCCCGTGTGACTGACTGCCTAACTGCAATACCAACAGCCGACAACGCCGAAAAGTCGGTGATAGAAGTCTGTTAGACATGACAAAAGCCTGTAGACTGACAAAGAAGGTCAAATCATATGGGATTCCCAATCCCATAATTTCTTCCAGAAATCAAGTGGCATAGATGAATGGTTACACTTCCCATTCCAAGTCTGCAACTAGCAGTGTGATTTAAGCCAATGCACTGGGCCCAGTGCTACTTTCTTTGTGCGTTAACAACGTCTTTAAAGTTTTTGGAAAGTGTTCTTTTTTATTTTCCGATGACTACAAAATAGCTTACATCTTACGGTCTGATGCCCTGCGTTCGACTACTGCGGAAGTAACCCAGGATCCGATGTCTTTCAACTCTAAGTCGAAAAGTAAATGATGAATTTCTCAGCCAAGAAGACTGCGGCCTCGGATACAATTTTACCCTATACAAAGGGAAGCTTAGAAGTGAAAGTCAGACCATCCCCATCATCATTGAGGTTCGAGATTTGGGTGCAGCCTTGACCTTACGAAACACTTAAACAGGTCACAAAGGCCAACAAAACTGTTGGGCTGCCTTAGAGAATACTTAAGTTGAGCCGAAGTAAACTGATCCTCCTTAGAAAACACCACCCCATTCTGAAATATCTTTTCTTAATTTATTCCAACACGAGACAGTGAGACAAACTGGCGATTGAAAACTTTCAGCATGAGCTTACGGTGGGTCTTACAGACATCGAATCAAACCTAATTTATCAGGATGGATTAACGGTGGTGGATCTGGAATATCTGTGGTTTTGAGCCTTTAAAAGCAATTTTGATGTTTTTCAATAGGGTAATCACCGGCATCAGCTGTATTTCGGTTCGTCAGTTTTGAAACTGCGCTCTTTTCCCCATTAGAATGACTGTTCTCGTAGTCACAAATGACATACCAATAACAGGTGTCAGAGCAGACTTCCTTCTTGTTACATTCTCTTCCTTGTAGATTTTATTGCCTCAGCATCTGTGCCTTCTGTCGTCGACCACCATGGCCTTCAAAAACAAAGTTTGAGGACTGTTTACCGTAACAGCTCTTGTTCATGTATATGAATAGTAATTCTCTGAGACTTGAGCTTGCGAGATTCGTTTGAGCTTCTAGTAATTTGTTTTATCTTTTCACTCCCTTTATTAAGTAAATAAAAATGTACTTCGTTTTTCAGGAAGGGGGCCGCGGCCGAAAACGGCTGCCGTTTGGGGAATTTGATCGAAGGTGGGAGGATTCGAACCCGCAACAGTGACGTCTAAATGCCAATACATTATCCTCTTTGGTCACTTCCGACAAAGTAGGCTCTTCATAACTTTGATCTCAGTGGACAACGGCAAATAATATTGTGGTCAGTGATGGTGGAATGGCGCCAGATTCTATGGCGGCTTTGCAGCGATATATTTTGTTTTACACCGATTTTGACACTCGCGAATCCACTCCGGTAGAATTCGCTAATGTTTACCTACGCAAATAATATAAGTGGTCTGAACCGTAAGTCCGTTGTTACCAGGATCAGTTTCTTCCTTTGCGTAGTTATCACGGCCAGGCAGCTTGTAGCCGAACTTGGAGTTGTTCCTCCGGATAGCTTGTTTAACCGAACGTTGACCGCCAAGCGCGGTCGCCATTTGCGCATTACTGAAGCACGTTTCGGTCGCATGCTCCTGTCAAAACATACTCAACCCACTACCGCTTACGACTGTCTTTTCTTTGTATCCGTCAAATTTTAGGGTGAACAGCATTGCAATCGTACCGAGCCGAGTAAAATTGACGCACAAGTGGTTAAAATGATTAAGGGCAAGCAAACGTAATACGGGATTCGCGGTAGGACAATCCGTTCTACAAACTTCTTAGAGGTTTCAGTGGCTATTCCTAACTACCCACCCATATTTCCATTCACTTGCTTGCCCGAACCCGGTCAACTTTCTCTTCTCAGAATAACCAGCCTAGTTCCTGTAAACAAACTGGTCGTACCGTAGTGATGAACCGATTTGCTTATACAACAAAACCAGTCCAAACTAGCAGGTTTCAAACGGAGTTGCAGATGATCGAGCCACGCGTACAGACCGGTGCTTCATGGCATAAACCCTAATCCTTCGTGTGTTTGCTCATCCCCGTTTTTCTTTTTAGCTGGCACTGCATGCGAAGCTTTGGCCAGTGGTATTCGTAGATACGCATCTCCGAATTCAGGTTGAAGACGGCGAACTTCGAAAGACGACAGATCACGTCTTCTGGCTATCCACTGGTCCAGGTATACTGGTACGCCCAGACTGAAGTCATCATAAATGCGTCATTATTGAAGTGGTCCACTCTGAATACTCTGTAAATGGCAGAATAATCTGATCAACCATGGACTGTACCAGCAGACGAGGTGGCACAATAAACCCAAACGGAAATTGTTTACGTCTGCGTAATGACATTTTGAAGTCTATATCAGACAGTCTTCCCCCACTGGAAGTCCGAAATATTTTTATGGATATCTTTTGCATTGCGACCCCGGACGTGCATTCTATCGGATTTTAAAACAACAGTCGACAGGTCCCTCAGTTGATAGAACAGCAAGTAAGAGCCAACAATCGGACGCAAAACTCATATTGTATGTAATGTCGCGCCGAGGCAACACCGATAAGACGGCGCACACGAAATCAAGTAAAGACGGGAAATGACTAGCGCTTGGCGCGATACGAAAGCAAAAGCTCTTGGAAGTTAAGAATAAGTGAAAAGATGCAGACTTCCTGTGCGACGAACAAATGAGATCGAACAAATGTCACAAAATCCATTTTGGACATCAAAGATAATTTAAATGAACTGATGTCCAAAAATAATCGATCTTCCCCCATAATATCTTCATTAATAAGCTTGAAATGAGTTTCCTGCATCCCTGGAAGTACAAAAACAGGTCAAAAATGAAACATTATTGCGCTACTTGTGAGAAACATTTAAACCGGAAATAGAATGTCCATAGTCATATACTGAAAACTCGACACCTAATGTATCGAAATCACAATCAGAATTCGATAATCTCATTGGGATAATAAGTGCAACCAAAATAGGCGGCTTTTGTGCAGGTAGTAGACACCTGAGTGTGGTCGTGATTGGATGGATCGTCAACGGACGAGAAAAACACCGCAGACCGCTTTCGGAAAAATGAAGATATTTCTGAGACAAAAGTGACAGAGAAATTTCTGGGACAAAAGTGACAGAGAAATTTCTGGATTTTTCTTACCAGTTTGAGGATGTAGTGGCGCCAGTAATTCCAAAAGAT
The DNA here is from genome assembly GCA_008360955.1 of Fasciolopsis buskii. NCBI lineage: Eukaryota > Metazoa > Platyhelminthes > Trematoda > Plagiorchiida > Fasciolidae > Fasciolopsis > Fasciolopsis buskii. The sequence goes on from LUCM01009280.1 coordinate 4,967, forward strand.
CTACAACTTCTATAATCAGTTTCAGTGCAACCAACCTACATCAGCAAAACTGTTTGCTTATTTGTGGGCATAGAAACAACGCAAATGTAAGCTGTTGCATGAAATATACTTTCCAGAGGAGGTCTGATGAGAAGATTGGAAATTTTCCATTTGCAAACGATCACAAAAGCTGAAAACACTGGGATTCATTGCCAGCTCTGATCAGATTACAGTGTGGTGTAAGGAGCAAGTTTTAAGATACCACGTTGTATCTGTTTGTGCAAGTTTTGAGGCTGGCTGGTACGGTTGCTAGGCTTCGGCCCATTTGGGTTTCCCTATTTCGTTACCACTGCAAACTGTGACGTGTGAACCACCAACCAATGGAGTTTCCCCGCGGCTGGCATATTACAGTGGCGTTGACTGGACTGGGCTGTTCGCATAAAGTATTGGCCAAATTAAGTTACACTGCAAATAAATTAGCTAGTTTTTCATCATCATACAATTTCGGCTCATTTCATTTGCTCCATGAGATAACACTTTAGTGATCATTACCTCAGAGGTTACTTGTGACTGACTGGCCCAAACGAAGCTCTCCGATTGGTCGAGAGTTCCCGTAAGTGCCTATGAACCGCCCGAACCACGCGCTTCGTCATCCCTCGTGCGGCCGGCTGGGTGGCTGCTGTTCCCGCTTACGTATGTGGCGAAATGTGTACACGAACGCATGGTCAAAAGTGGTGGTTTTTGAAATAGCAGTAGTGATTACATAACAATAACTAAGTGAAATAGTTGATAATAAAGCTCGCCTGAAATGGCTGCCTATACACTGACATCTTGAAATGATACTCCTGGGCCATCCCATTTATCCTCCCACGTAGTTCTAGTCGACCCCGGAGTACCGTGTTGATACTGTGGACTGCCCATCCTCTGACACTGTTTGAGAACATCTGTGTAGAAAATAAGTGAAAATTAGTACCCCTGGGCATGGCACAAATCTGCTGAGTTACGCGGCTGGTGTCCTAATACTTCTTACTGAACATCTTTATAAAAGGAATCCAAAGAGAAGCGTCCGCAGAATTCGGCAAACACAATGACCCAGTGCCTTACAGCCAGCAGCCAAAAGGAATTCAGGCCATCAGACAACGGTTAGATTCACGCTGATAAAGACTTGTTACTTATTTGTTTCACGCATCATTTTCAACTCCTCGATTGGTAATCATGTCCGGTTTCTACCCTTCCCTAATGATGATCTGAAGGCAGGCGAATCGCATCGACGCGATCTATTTGCAGTGGAAAATTAGGCCCGCTCTTCGTTTCACCAATACCTTTCGTATTTCACATTTCTCTTTGATTATTAGGTCATAATTTACCTAGGACTAGTGAATACACTTGCTTTATATTTTCACCTTCATGGTCGATGTATGCACATTGCACAATCGCAGGGTTTCAATAAATTTCGACGGCGTCCTTAGTGACGGCATCTATCCAGTTGACATTTCGCATAAATAAAAGTTTAGAAAATTTGTGACGAACTTGCCATCAGTGGACGTGTTTTCTTACATCTCTGTCTGATGAGATTAAAGGTGAATAATCACTGCAGCCCAAAACCTACGCAAAAAAACAGCAAAAATAGTTAACAAGAGGTTCTTCATAAACTTCGCACAACATAATTCACGAGGACATTTTGCAAGCAGAAACCCAAACAGCACGTAACCCAGCACTGTTCAGGCTAACGTGGGGTTAACCTTTCACTGTTGAGAAGAATAAAAACTGGCGGATTATTTTCATTTAGTTTAATTAATATATGTGAAAAAAGAAAAGGCATATAACACGATAAATCAATCCGCATATTTTCATTACATCTTTGAAGCATTTATTATAAGTTTCCAGTGACTAGTGCAACTTCATTTGGAAGAAGTTTGATTTATTGCGAGTAGATAGGTTGGGTGGTATTAGGTACGAGACAGAATGAGAGATTCCAGTTGGCTATAGTATCCTCTATATTATATCGGAATTGCATCAAGGAAGAATTTGAAAACTAATCGGAATTGTCAACCAGAAAGTTTATTGAGTTCTGGTTGAAGTAAATATGAGACCTGATCCACCTTTAATGAGTAAAATTCTCCCAAAATAGTGTAAATTACGCTAATTTTCTGGGCACTGACCTGCGACTTCAAAACAAACGTACGCTTTCGAGGCTACATTAAAGGAACACATGCTTCTCCATGATTTCGAATTTTCTTTACATGAATCCGACTAATTTTGGCAAATTTCAAATAATGCGGGAATTGTGGTAGCATTGACACGTAGACAATTTCTGTGCTTTTTCCCATTTGACGGACCAGATCCACGCGGTCCTGACGGGGACATGTGATCTGGTCCAACAATATGACATCATCCCCCAAAATGCTTCCAACTCGGGACCGCGTACGTTTCCTTAACGGGGATCCACGTGGACACAGACGTCGCAGGTATTCAATTCAAGGCTATAACTATTCCCAATTGTTTCAGTGGGCAAAACGTACAGCGAAAATGTTGCGACGAAAATGGGAGTCCAGTTAATTGCCGCAAGTGGGCATGCGCGATCCGTTTAGTTGTCCCGGTCAAACCCCAACAGTACGAACGGATTTGCATATCCAACATGAAACGTACAGTTATATGAAATTAGCGGCTTGAAGATGCCGTCGTGGCTGACAGAGGGATCGGCTGGTCACGCTCGGTTCAGTGAGTGTAGTCTGTCTTGGCAATGGAACAAACGACCGCCTAAAATTCTCATGCAGAACTCAGAGATTAGATTCGTCAAGAGGAGAATAAATGAGCCTTTCGATAGTAAGGCTAAATTACAAATAAGTTCCTAGCATTTCCCACACCGAAGTCGATTACTTAAATTATTTTTCAAATAAATTAACGTCACTTCGAATTACGCTTCAGCCAGCGGGTACAGCGTTCTATTGGCAACTCACATTTTATTTTAATGAGTCTATTATACAACCAGGTTTAAGACGTCACAGCCAGCTTCAAACTTAACACTGCCACTCTACAACTTGTTTCCTTATATCCTCAATGAACTTGGATGTAAAAATATCCATCTGCATATCTATTCAATTTAGCTACGGTTTCTTCGGTTTCTCTGCTTTGCGGTAAATAGGCCAAATTTGGTTACTGTTCGATCCGCTTATTGGAAGACCTGAGAAGACTTAATATATTCCTGAAATTCATAATTTTATTCAGTCCAAGCCGTGCTTAGATGTACTATTCCACGGTGAATAGGTCCTAAGTGTTTTGCCGCTTTTACCAATACACTTCCCCTCCCCTCCGCTGCACAGATTGCAAGACACAAGCGATTAATCTTTGAATCTACTTTGTTGACAATGGTTTTGAATATGTCAGATACACAACACATGACCACACCCAACTGAGATAGAACACCTAATTGGGTTCGGAGAGCATAAAATTAGGTCATTCATTAATCAGTTCTCCCGTTTTCAGGACAGATGATTAGGGACATCACACCGTTTCAAGATTCATTTCTGAAGTAACCTCATTGAACTGAAAAATTACAAACTAAATTTTGGAAACGAATTTGAAATTTATAAGGTTACTCTACAGCTAGTTTAGATCACACGGAGCATTTCTCACTTACAATTGAGTTTTCCGCTGAACCAGTAACGATCCACATGGTTCATGAGCGGATCAGGTATGGACATCGGACCGGTATGTCACAACGTTTGGAAGGTGCAATACATTTGGCAAGGGGCCTGTTGTGTTTATATCTGGATTACGCGGAATGCATGCGGTAGTTTATTGAACGCACGTGATTCCGGCTTACATATAATCCTAAGATGGACCAGCTCAGTAAAGCGTACTTCAAGCAGACGACGCATAAATGCAAAAGATACCACTAGGCGTTATTTTGATTCGATGGGGAGAACGAGCAATCACTGAGGGTCAAGAAATTATTAGCCTGTATAAAATGTGGCACCGCTGCCCCTGGCGGTTTAAATAGAAAATATAATCTCATGAATATCCCGGAATTCGGTAAATTAGTGCCAGTTATTTAGAGGTGACCACAGTCGTTACAGAAGATTGCTTCAATACGCCCGCTTTCACTGGCAGTCTGTTCGTTATTAACTGAAGATGAAAGGTTTTTTTTTGCTCAGTGTGTTTTGAATGGGAGAAGATAGCTAAGATTGCCGCTGCTGAATGAGCACAAAAGTTCCCTTGGAACGGACAATGAGTCAGTGTACATTATGTATTCTTCAGTGATGTGAAAAGTTTATTGTGACGAAGTCCCATGTTTATTTTTCAATGAATCTACGAACAAACCACTTGATAAAATCGGGTACAGCTTTGCTGCAGCCTAAGCACAGAGCCGGTGAGTAAGAAAAATTAGTAGCAACGGAACGAGAAGCACAAGCCTGCCCAAGACACCGGAGGCTCAAAGATATTCAACCAGTGCCGGTTTGTACATTTTATCAGATTTGTAAATGAGCGAGGACTTATATTCCAACTGTGTTCTTCCCGTTGGGTTCGGTTGAGTAGTTAGGGTCGGAGGCACTCTATTAAGTACTCGTAGTCTGTATACGTTCGTAGGTCCCACTGGTCGAATTCCTGATTAGTATTCCGTGCACTTATATTACATCTATCATCTAACGACGTGAATGTTTAAACTTTTCAAGAATCCAAGTATTCGGTTTGCGCTTCCTCATTAATTTGGAACTCCAGAAGCAGAGACCTGAGCCAAACAGTACTCCGACAACAAATCAGCGGAGAGCAGCCCGTGTTACACTGCCACGCGACTTTAACTACATGAATTTGAAAGTCAACTAAAAAAGGACCAATCAGACGAAGCCTTGGTAAACCGATGAACTAGGGGAAAGTCACACAGGCATGGATATGCACTCGTACCTCCTGCAAATGATTAAGTAAGCTAAGATCTGGATACTACTTACAATGTCTAAATGTATATATGTGTATTCTGGAGCATTCTGCCCTCGCTCCTAAGGTTGGCTCAGCCCGAATAACAAAAAATTATCAAGAAATCACAGTTGTGATTCGTCTGTGGACTATTCGACGAAGAGCTTCGATGGACACTCGGGATGCTACAAACTATATATATATATATATATATATATATATATATATATATATATATATATATATATATATATATATACTGTTAAATCAAAAAAACGACTAAGGAAAACATCTTATGAACCAATCGATGTTCGCAGGCAAATAATTTTTAAAGTACCTCAATGGGAACAACAGTGACGAAATGGCCGAAGAAGTGAATTGCATAGTAGAGACACGGTAACCGGAAAAATCAGTCGTGAAGGTAGGACCGGTGTCAGAGGACGGTACGTGTTTGAACCTATCCAATGATCTTGGATGCGCGACTGTATGACAGCAGTGGCACGAATACCATAACAGAAATTTCTTATGGTAATGGACTGATAAATGCAAACTTTATTCATCTTAGCAATGAGATGCTCATTTGATTAATTCCACTCATTGATTGTTGGGGTTAGATAGCAACCAACGGCCATTATATCCAACCGTTTGCTTCGTTATGTAGGCTGGTTTACTTTGCAGTTGTGCATTTCCAGTTAATAAATAAAGAACGCTGGCTGCGTCAATAAAGTTATGTCCCATACGCGTACTTGTTGGGTGATCCTCTTAGTCCTTTCGACCTCGTGTTGACTTTCCTTTGCAAGTGAAGAGTTGTTATTGTACATAACTTTGTTTGGTGGGGGCGGCTGAAAATTTGCTTCATAAATCAACAGGAGAATCAGCGAACCAAGGCTGCAGCACGCGCCAACCATACGAGGAAAACAAACCACTCGGGGCGTGGGCGAGTGAGAAAGTTGCTTTTGCCTGCGCGTTGATACCCTCTACGGTGTCACCAAGGCCCCGTAGCTGAACCAAAGTTATGCTTCTGCGCAAGTGTGTGTGGGGGGGAGATAGATGGAGTGAGAAAGAGAAAGCAATTATGATGAGTCGATGTGCCGTCGGATGTCAGTGCATGTGTGATCATGTAAGCTTTAAACAGAGCTTAGCAACGGACTTCAATAAGCTCAGTAGGTTAAACACGCAGTGAATTAGTACCATGCTGTTATCGAACAGTTCTTTCACGTTTGTCTTGCTATTCCACTGAACTGCAAGCGAGTGCAGATAGGTGGAGTTTATTTCGGTAGATGGCATACAGTTCGTACGATAGCAAATCCGAATAAGGTAAGAAGTTAAACGGAAAAGTGATGCGCCTTGCGGAAGGTCAACCGTGGTAATCGAAAAGTCAACTCATTATTGCTTGCACCAACTCGTTTTCCAAATGACATGAAATCTTTGTTGTATTTCTCCTTACTCTTCATTGTACAAAAATTCCCAGCTCCGTGACACTGTAAAATATGCCGAAGAACGAGTTACTTTCCGGAGACTGTTTACTAAAATCACGACCTTGTTGGTCACGTTGGTAATTCATTTTAAACACAGATAATAGCTCTTTTTCATGGATTTTATCACTCATATTGAGTTTCTTTCATACCCAGCATCATTAGTGCATCCTGACTGACTGCATCTTCCGCTAGGATGGTCGATCACAGTTGATACTAAAACGCATCTTTTGTATTGCTTCATTATTCAGCACAAAAATCTTATTACAATCGAAACTCATTGACCCTTAGATTTCGGCGTGTCAGCAAATGTAACTACGTCTTCTCATCCGCGAAGAGATCACCCTCCGCGGTCAATCTCTAGTTGGAATTAATACGGATTGTAAGAAAAGTATTCAACTCCCTACTAACCATGTATTTATTTAGGAAAAATGAGACATGGCCAGTCCTTGTGCTCGGCGTTAAAATCCTGCCAGAACTGTATCGTGCGGTATTTCCCGCAATTCAAGAGCTGCATGCAGTGTTCATGACCTTTGATTCATGTTCCCTATGAAACCCAAAACTCTTAAGTCCAGCATTTACCATGAGTTTCCTAACTTCAGTGGTTGAATAACTCTGAGCCAATGAAGCCTCCGGGAGTATTAGCTTTCCACTTTCGTGAGTCGCCACTACGCTTGGCTGGCCATATTTGCAGGCAGCACCAGGGCTGAACCGAATTGTACCATGGTTCTCTGTTCATCCCTCGATTTTCTATTACGTATTCCGTCCCTATTTATTCCAATGACTGTCTCATCATGTGAATTGGTTGTTTCTGCTTTTCTCGAAGAAATTGATTCTGTAATTCAGCAGTGCAATTTGGAATATTCAGCTATGTGAATGCATGGGACAGAAATAGAACCGAATAACTATACTGACTCTTTTAACTTCTGGAATCTACCAGGCATAAAGTTGAACTTAGCGTATAAACCAAATGCAATTCAGGCTCTACGAAGAAAGAATGCGCCACGTGACATGTTATTTGAAGTTTATGAAAAGTAAAAACTGTATGGTCTGTAATGTTTGTAATCGGTCGAAGTTTAGGTTACGCTGGGCAATCTTTCTCAAGGTGGATTTATGAAACTGTTACGTGACTTTCTGATTGGCTCATCACAACAGCCTAGCCGTGTGGCGATGGTTCAGCTAGATTTGTATAACGACAAATGTAGCTCTGGAAGTATCCCGTAATGAACCCACTTGACCCTGATCACAGATGGTCAGGTAACTGTGTAATGCTATTCGGCGATTCCGCTGTTCAGCATATTAATTCTTCCAGTTTCTGAAATGCCTTATTTCGGCACAGTTATGTGCGGACATCTCATTAGAGGTGAACATCTCGATGAACTTTTCGACCCCAGCCAACCCCTGCATCAATTGTCCAACACGACTGAAGAGTCAGCAGGATTATACAATGAAACTTTTCACTAAAAGCGTTCAGGAAAACAGCCACATTGTTCGTAATCAGACTAAAAAACAAAGCGATTATTTTGCTCCCCAGATTACACCAACTTCAATCTTGGAGGAGACAAGCAAAGAATACAAACCCGTTTTTTTTTTCTTCCTTTATCTTTTTATCCTTTAACCTTTTCTATTAATAAAACAACAACATACATCGAATTTCATCCGACGAAAGTTGCCAACTAGTGTTTGCCAAGCCGAAAAGTTAATCGGCCACTGTGACCTTCAAGTTTCAATCCCGTGAGTTGTGCCATCCAATCACTACTAGTTTTGACATTACACAACCACATGTAAAACTGATGCATTGGGTAACCACACTTTGAGCTTCATTTGTTTTGCTGTTGTTTTACACACCCCACAGCAGTTTTGCACTGATCAACTGTTTACAAACTGGAAGAAACTCGAACAACAATCCACGCGGTAGTGACTGTGGTGGCTGATTAACCCCTTTCCAGATTGGCCAAATTGCGCACTCGAGAACAGCACGAAATTCGCTCAATGCAGCTATTGTACCTGTGTCCCCGTTTGAGTCTACATTCAGTAGAAAAGATAGTTTATTTTCAACCAAACTAGTAATCTGTATCACTGACATCTTCGTATCTTGGAGGGGGATTAGCTCCTGTCACGTTAATCATTAAATGCAAGGGGCAAGTGTATAGTTGTCGTTTCATTAGAAAGCAAACAAAAGACCAGGCCGTCGGACGTCTTACCATCTATATATATATATATATATATATATATATATATATATATATATATTTATATATTTATATATTTATATATATATACACTGCAGTTTGGCCTAGGGTTGTGACAAAATAACTTTCTAGGCTGTGAAGATTCGGGCCATTCTATGTTGTTTTCATATTATTTTAAAACAGTCAAACCTATCTGGAACTGCGATTTCAATGGTCCACTGAGACGTTTATTTATTGGTCTGAAAATTGTTACATATGACATGGGCAAACAAGAACGTGTGTTGAAGGGTGCATTGATTATTCGCACAATGACCTGCAATTTGCCGGCACATTTCTGCTGACCCGATCTTGCGAGAGACATATTCGGTGTAGAAAGTTCCGATGTAAATTCGAAGTAACGTGAGAAGTAGATAACATGGCAAGCAAGGTTAAATACCCGAATTCGAACCCTGAATCTCGACTGGAATAAATATTCCATTTGTACGACACATGCGTCGTATTTTCTCATGCAATTGCGTAAGACGTTTATCGAGCATTGCATGAGAGCGATTAAGTTAAATCGCCTGTGCTGTACCCAGATGATCCAAACCAAAATAACTAAACCTATTTCGACACATTTTGATCTGACTCGCCCACAGTGAACAGCATGGCTAAGGTTCGGGCATCGAGACCGAATGGCTATGAGCCGATGCGATATGACTGTGAACGGGTGGTTTCTGGGGGAAAAGTGCAGTGGTTTCCGTAAAAATATACTTTACCCATTCCGGTTTCTTACGAAAATCCGACCTCGTCGGTTATTTCCCAAGGGCTCGAAACCCCTTCGCACACCAATCATAAATGACAATTCACATATCAGATAAAGTAAAGAGAAACAGTCAGAATGTGAAAACGAGACAGGGAGCGATATCATTTCCTACTGGTGGTTCTCCAACAAAGCCATGCTGTGATCTGCATCGTTTATCTCGTCTGCATATCGTAGCAGGATTGCAATATCGGCGATAGGAATCTTCTGTGGCCGCTTTTCCTAAACCCTGTTCAGTTGTCTTCATCTTCGCATTTTTGAGACTTAACCGCTCTAGGGCTTTCTACCGATCTTTTCCATTGGATCATTGGGTGGCTGACTGCCCAGTGGACGGACAGTCGGTAGACATCAATCATAGGGTTAGCTAAACGTCACAAAACGAATTACGGCCACTAGAACACGAATAACAGGCCATTTCAGGCCTCTACGACAGACGACGCGTACGTTAATTGAGCCAAGCTGAAATTTCGCCCGACTGCATGTCTGTGCGCTTATGTGACTCAGAAGTCCGTATTGCAAGCTATACTAAATTTTTAGTTCGTGTGCGCACGTGCGTGAATGCTGTGGGCGCACTCAGCGAACGCCGGTAACCGAAAATCGACCTACAGCTTAGGCGGTCGATCGCACTGGCGTCAAATGGCACGATAGACAGCCGTACATTCCGGATTGACCCGAAAACGGTCTTGAAGCCGAATCGATGTATGCGCCTCCTTAAAATCAATAAGAAATCATGTGGATTACAGTCCGTGCGTGCGCGCATGATTGAATGGTCATAGGGCAGACTGTGATCAGCCTCGAGTAAGTTCAACTGTGTACGCATGGCTTTTTTCTGCGGTCGTGGTGACTGGGTTTAGAAACAACTAACGGAAGTTCAATGTGTGAAAGTGATGCTGTGGGTCAATGTAAAGTGAGGAAAACCGTGATGAATGCAAGTTAAGCCCGTCAGTCAAACCACAGTGCATCACAAGGATCCGTGTCCATAAGGAAGATATTGGACTTTTGTGTGTATGTGCGTGCGTATGTGTGTGTGACAGAGAAAGAAAAAGAAGGCATAGCTTCGAACCAGTGAGAAGCGGTGGAGAGTTGCCTTGATGTTTCTCGACGTCATCCAAGTCACATGAATGCTTCACCTGCCACGAAGGCCGAAAATTCGGCTTACACATAAACCGAAAAGACAAATTCTCAACATAAAAAACACTGTACAATGAATATATAGAAACGCATAAAACTACACTCCCGGTCTTCGTTAAGTTGGTTTGTTGCAGATCTGACGTTCTTCAGGAGTCCAACCGGGTACGGAATGGTAGAACACTTGTATTCACGGAGACGTGCACGACGTTTATAGTCGAGACGTCGGGAAAAGCTTCTGGCAAACTTTAATTTGTTGGAAAATGATGAATTAAACGAATAGACTTTTGAACAAGTTACTACAAGAGAAGAGGGACTTGTTGGATCTAGGAATAAATTTGATATCCTATGCTAATTGACCCGGTAAAATGACAGATCCGTGCGGCCAATGAGATAAAACAAGAAAGAACAAAATGATGGATAAGATGTGTGAGCATGCGGTGGAATTCAAGGCACAAAACATAAAAGGAGAAACGCTTTGTTTTTGCGAAAATCCAGTTTTTGCATGAGATGACCATGTAGGAATCCGGTTCAGTATCACGCCAAGTTGCTCTGATGAGTCTTGGTGGGTAAGTTGTTCTCCATTACCAGATACCGAAATACGAGTCACAAAAACAGAGCCTTTCTCGAAAGGAAATGTGTTGTCTACACATATTAGGGGATTGAAAGACTGATTATGATCCTCGGGCCGTTCTGAAAGTTCATTGATCCCATTTTTTAAAAGGAGAAAATGGAGCGTTAGAAGAACATGGCAGACCAGTAACCACGTTGTTTGCGCATTTGATTGGGAGCTTATGGACATGCGTTGGGTAGAAGATATGTAGGCAGAGAAACGAAATCGAGATAATATACAACTTTTGGGAACTCCAAAGGTAGAGATAATGTCACCGTAAAGGCTGAATTGTTGCGGGCTGTGAAACTAATCTGTCTAGAGGAAAATAAGGGAAACTTCTGCACCGGAATTAGAGATCACTGAGACCGACATGGTCCTGTCAATGCAGTTGAAATCATCGTTGAAGTCAACGATGCAAATGCTCGCTACGATTCTCATGACGCTCAAGGCCAAAGCAATGAGTCCTGTTTAGGTGTGATTATTAACCTGGACCTCGCGTAGTTAGAACATATAGTCTAGGGACTTCTGAAGATAAAATGAATCGCGTATACTTTAAGACTCAGATCCCTTTCAGCACCACTGAGCTTCATTTGTCGTTTTGTTTATTTCTGTGTCTCGTGATCTTTCCATGGTTGCTTCTAGGGGACTGAGTTAGTCTCGGACTCTGTTAAACAATGGAATAGCCTGAGAAAATCTCATTCAACATACAATATCCCAACACTGCAACTCGTTTATGAATTTCGGTCTGTGGTTCATGACAAAACTCTATTACTTGTTTTTTCCTTACCTCAGAAACAGTACTGCAACATTGCTTACATGTTCTTGTCACGGGCACTTGTTTGCATGTATGTCAAACGGCATATGGAAGTTCACTGGCACTATATCTTCCTGGTTTTCCCACCAATCCCCAAATTGTCGACTCAACACTAAAACAGTTCTCAAGAAACTATTATCTACCTGACTTCGCATTGCTTTTGGCTAGGTAGTTCCCCATTATTCACTGTCGGATGCATAAAACATATATTTGATCAGAAGTAAAACTTGGACCAGTTTGGGAATGCTATTCACGCTCGTTCAGCATCATAGTCATTCCAAGCTGCTGCACCGGTTATCACCGGTGGTTCTACGGTGGACCGGCGCCGGCCATTTGCAGACGTTAAGCCCAAACGGATGTAATCTGGCTGGGCCAAATCGCGAGCTTACAACACGCACTGAATCATGTGATATTTCATGACCACTAATTCTGTTCACAACCCGACTAACAGTTGCCTCTAAATTCTTGAACGTACGAAAATAGTAGTCCGGTGGTAGGAGGTTGTCAAAATGATAGACAACTGAAGTCCTGATGTGTTGTCGTCCTTGGGCTTGCTTTTCCGTGGCTCGGTGAAAATAGTTAATTTGGTTGCTAACGGTATGCTTATGACTAAATTCGAATTCGCTTCATAGATTTAGATGTTCAGGGTGAATGCAAAGTTTTACTTTTGCTCGAAATAGTGACGCTAATTATGATCCATCCCAGTGAAACCCAGATACGAATAATGCGTTGAAATAGCCAACATCCCGGATTAGGCAAGTGGAGACGGCAACGAGACCAAGACGCTGGAAATCACTTTACAGCTTATCTACAATGCATTTGCGCGCATTTTAACGGGGTAGAAATATCGTTGGCCGAATACCTTTAAGGCGACGGTCGTTGCCGATTGTTCGTCTTTTATTTTCGCGAATCGCCTTTATTCTAATTAGTTGGTTGTAGTTGCCAATGATAACGAAGTAGTACGTGGCATGCTTATCTTCAACTTTGCCATCATTATCCGTGCTGAACGTCACATTCTTCTAAAACCTGAAGTTGAATGTAGTGGTAGACATACAACCAGCGGTAGAAGTGATTATTTTCTTTTAATCAAGTAGACGTATTTATAAGGGTGACACTTCAGCACTTTAGTCGGCCATTACTGACAGAACATACCGTGTCAGTTTGCCAACCTTGGGACTGTTATTTTCGTGCTTTTAAGGACTTAGAGACAGTGGATAGTCTATTTTTATGCTGTATTACTGGTCATGAAGCATCACATGGTTCATTGCTTAATGCCTGTGCTCTGGTCGACTGCGCGAGCGCTAACGAAACAGCCTTCAATAGGCACTTCCCGCCAAGAATTTTAATTTCATTGATTTTGTATAGTGTCATTGTTACCTAGAGACTACACCTTGAAGGCGTGTGACAGCCTGTGTGCCTCCATGAGCCAACGAGCAATACAGGATGGCTTATCTCACGCCGAAGATCCAATCATGCCTGAAACGTCAATGGTCTCTTGGTCCTCCCAATCGACGTTAATCCAAGTATGAAGCTCAGTTTAACAAGTGAG
>LUCM01009280.1:20058-42940 GCA_008360955.1 Fasciolopsis buskii
CGATGAATGTTTTCGACCTCAGTTGCACTGTTATATGCTCACAGATCCGTCTCTCCAGATATTTGTCTAGGCAGGAAACTATCTGGCCTAGAATGTGCAGGCGATGTTGTGTCATCGCGTGAGGACTCAAGTGGGTTGCACGCTTTTCTCGACCGTCTAAATGATAATGTATGTTTCGCATGTGGTTTGTATCGTTCAAGTAAAAAATGTTGTTTCAGTCCTGGACCGACTCGAAGCCGAATCTTGAACTTTGAATCAAGAGCTGGACCGAGTATAAATATTCCTGTTTGAATAAGTGTACCTCACCTGGTGTATGAAATTCTTCGCATAGACTTGTAGTTTACTTGCTGACCATGTTTTCATGGTCGTTTTTGAACACCCGTATTGGCATTATATCGCTGGGATTGGTTGGACTGACAGTGTGGGTAGTGTCTAGATTAAAAATCTAGTTTTGGGTACCTCTTGTAAGAATATTCTGCTACACCCTACCATGTTTAGTAGACTTCTTTAATTGAGTCACATAATGCGTATGACTAACAATCAGCGGCTATAGACTGCCCTATATTCTGTTTCACCCACGGTGTTGAAGAAGCCTCGTGGAGGTCAGTAGATGACACGACAGCATGGAATAAGAAAACTTACAGCAAACCTAGGTAAAGTAGGTGTCTTTTGTTTTCGTGGTTCGGGTTCGAACGGTCCGTCAGCCAGCTGGCTGGTGCTTTCGAGGGATATGGAAACTAATTGCGGACAGTGGAAATGCTGTTATCATTTTCTGTCGGACCAGAATGATTGATAAGTGAGTCAGTACATTTAGACTGTACTTCATATGTTGGTTACTAGTGCGTTCTTTTCTTTTTCCACCTATATAGGTCCATTCCCTGTCCCCATGTGTATTCGTTCTCTGAATACCAACGTGTAACTCTGGGAGGAAGGCTGCGGTCGCTGGGGCGTCCTCCTGTTTGAGGCTGAGCGAAGACAATTGCGATGACGATGATCACTGGGATTGGATTTTGGGAAATAGTTGTGTTGTATTGTCCGGTGAAATGCTGAATACCTACTGATAAAGTGGGCTTTTGTGGCTTGAACCGATACATATAAGCAGGAGTCCATTGCAAATACTCTGTCGCTAACTGGCCAGCTTACGCGAAAAGCCTAAATCCATCTTTTCCAACGAGATTGAGTCCTGGTGATTGGTATTGGGGATTCATAGTTTAACTTTCTTCCTCATATCTATGTTTCGTTCTTCCGGACTGCATTGCTGGAGTGAGAAAATGGACAACGCCAACCACACCTGTTTAGCAGTGGTACGGGTTAGTAAGAGTTTTGATCAAATTGATCCATTTGTGAAGGTCTGGGTTATCAGCTTCAAACACAGAGGTAGATCACATGTGCCATTGTCGACCAGCTAACCTGTATCGACCTGCATTGATCAATGTTGCTGTATTTACAACCGCAATGAAGCAAACAGACGCATGGGCTTAGTTCGATAGTGTACCAATTACGGGAAGTCGACGATGGTGTTGCTATCGATCGAAATATCTGGCATATGTTCCAAATGCAGTTCATTGCATGAACCTCATCTGTATCGATCGCACCGGAGGTTTTATATTGTCTGGACTTAGAAACAGTTTGGTAAACATGATATTGCTTACTCGTGAAATTAGTAGCACCATGAATAAATGATTTCTAAATAATGCCTGGTTCCCCTCGACCGCGCTATCTGTCACCAGAATCAGTGCTCAGATATGTAGACATATAGCCTCAAATATGTTCAAGAATCAGGGTTTCTTAATTCTGCGCATAAGCACCTCGGAATTAGCAGAAGTATCGCTGCTAAAAGACATGTATTATGAGCGAATGTCCTGATATGGAGTGGAACTTTGGCGAGTTTGTTTTACTCTTGCAAGAAAAGTAAGAAATTTGGGGTACCAATGCCTGCATGCATTATGAATCCTAATGTCCGGCGTTGAAAGCTGTCTGAAATGTCACCCAAAAGCCAGGCTTGTTGCCATCTCAACTTGTTTTGTCTCCATCCGTGTTAGGATGGTTTGTTTTTCGAATGAAACCTTGCTTTTTCGCTTGGTGTCTCAACTGTTTTTCGCTACTGTTTGTTTTGTGCAGATTCGTGGCACTCTATAATAGCCAATTGCATTTTCGAGTCTTATACGTAAGAGATGGATACTTGGACAGAATCCCGAAAGGGTTGTAAGAATTGAGCATTCGTGGTGAACCCTCGTGTGATTCATGTGACAACAGTTCGGGTTATGCACATCTATTGACATCAGCCAGTTAAAATTTGCTGATCAGTGTTAAGATTCGATGCTTTTTGTCAAACAGTTTGAGAGTTCGAATCTCCCATCGCTTTTTGGCTCCGCTATTTGGCTGTCTCCAATCGGCCGCGATCATCTACTTAATAATAATAATATGCTTTGCAATTTCAATTACAAGGAAACTGAGGCATGAACAGGACAAATAAGAGATAATAGCAATAATTATGATCGATCCCAGCGAGACATGTACGCGAATCACCGCCACATATTAGAATGGTTTCGCACCCCAGACTACCCAAATGAAGATAGAAAAGAGGTCCCAGAAACTGTAAACAGTTGGGTTTATCTATAAGGTGCGCAGATAAATACTCCAACTCGACAGAAATACAGCTATTGCCGATTTTGACGCGTTCAAAAATTTCTCTTAATATTCCTACAGTTCTAGTACTTATAAGGTATATAGGCAAGCACTGGCAAATAAAAAAAATTTGTTTACAGATTTATGTTTGTATATCTGTTTGTGGACTGTAATAGAGTCAGGTAAACGTCTGTAACCCTCGTTGTCAAGTTAAACTCGTCTGTAGATGAAAAATGCAACCTCACCGGAGTATGAAATCTTCAGTAACGTTGCTAGAAGGGCCTTAGGATTTATCCTGGTCCACATTTATAAGTGATGACAAGGTCAGTTGTGTAACAAACACTTATTTTATCAAACATTATACCCATGATTGGGCCCAGAGATAATTATTTGTTAATTGGAGCATTTTTTTAACTGGGGTCTAGTAATCATGGTTGATGACGTACCGAAACATTCCCGTCTATGAAGGATCTTGGCGTATAGCAAAGTTGACCTTGCATCATGGTTATTTAAGTGCTCTGTGGTAATTGATAGAGTTGCAATGAGCAATGAGCGCGAAACGGGAAAATCTTTTGGTACCATCATGTAAAGGGCAATTTACTGATTAAACACCTTGGTCAATTTGAATCTGAGCATCTCCATCCACTCAGACTATGTAACGCTACAATTTAAATAATAATAAATGAGTAAACCTTGCCAAGAACGTGCCTTTCATGGAGGGGATTTATCAAATCCCATAGTGAACACAAGGCTACCTATATTCATTTCAAAACTTTACGAATCTATTTAAGACTCAAATCATTACCGACTTTTCATGCAGCATTCTACAGATAAAGTTGTGTAGTATTTAAACGCAACAATTTTTTAACGAATATGGACTATGGATTAATCAGGCAAGAATACAATGAATATAATTCTTCTGCACAATAGCAGAAAGTGCTCAGCCCCCTAATCTGACGACCCGTTAATTCTGTTGATGGTTGCACGTCATATGGTGATCTGCGGAACACTTACAAAATGGACCACTCTGAACGGAAACTGTAGTGATATTACGCGCAAGTCACTTGATGCAATCCGATACAGCCTCACACTAGCCTGCGTAGTCAGGCAACTAATGGGAACCGGGATGACAAGCGGTGGTAGGATCCCAACGTTTCACGAAGGTAGTTAGACGGTACGTATTCCACCAATCGGAATATTTCCATCTTTGTACATAAATCCATGAGTTTTAAACATGACTTGAACGTGGTCCTGTTCTGCTGATTTTATTTGCGCAGATTTGGTCGAAGCCATGTCCGAACTTACTGATAGTTCTTATCCTGTCGTTACCGTGACTGACCGAATTTCGTATACTAATTACAATTCCAAGTATTAAAGAACTCCATCGGAAAACCTGTCTCCCTTTTTTATTCCCGGCCAAGTTTAGTCTTGCACGAACAAAATGAGAAATTCCAAACAAACGAACCAAAAGAGAGTGAAGCGAGTGAATGGTGAGGAAGATATTCCGTTAATTTTAGGAAAGCAGACAATGAAAAACAACAATGATTTCGGAAGAGGCTTCTTGTTTCATCCTGCCAACATTTAGGAAACTTGTTACTTGAGTAAAATAGATTTCTCACAGTTTTACGTAAATCGAGTAGAAGCATACTTAAGTCGAGTGCATGCTCCGTGTAGAAAACATAATAATTCCAGAATCTTGGCCCTAAAACCATATATTTCGCGTCCCAATGCGATCATTAAGTGGGCTACCTAAGCAGTGGTCCCTAATGTAGAAACTATAAGGTGAAAGTAATTTCTTGCTGGAGTTGCTGTACGCCTCATCAAAGTGAACAAGTTATTACTAAAAGATGCCGGAAGGCCCTCGGATCCTGAATTTCTGACTATATCTATGTCACGTTTCTGTAAACAAGTCTCACTTTATTCTACCTAGAGGTGACATGCGCATATCCTTGGCTAAAAAGGGATATCACCCAATATTCTGGCTTACTTGCCTTCCAGATAAAACCAAATTTTACGACATTTAATCAGAAGAATATTCCAGCTCACGCTGAAAAAAGAAAAGCAAATTCATATATCATTTCCTCCACGCTCTTACCTGCTGAGGTACCTAATTTTCGCATGGCAACAGTTGCAAATCTTTGATGGAGTAATTTTGAGCAAATGCTCGAGCAAAACGTGCAACCCACTTGAATCTTCACGCGATAACACAACCTCGTCCGCATATTCTAGGTCAGACAATTTCCGGTCTAATCAAATATCGATGCCAATATTCTCAAATGAGGATGGGGCAATTTCCATCATCAAATCGATGACAGAGTTGGAAAGGGAAACCCGGACAAACAATGCATCTCGGGAACTCGGGTGTGGGTTGATCGCAAGCACAAACTCGGCTTCGACCTTTCGGGCACATAGATTGGAAAGTGAGATGAATTCCTCCGTCACATCCTTTGATAAGTTTCGACGCCAAAGAATTGCACGACCGATCCAGTCGAATACCGCTTTCGGATTAGGGAAGACAGAAATGGTGGATCTGCGGGATGCGTGTCTATATTCTGAGACCTTTAGTGTAGCATTGCTATGGACGATGCAACCCCAACTGGATCGGAAATCAGTTTGATAAGCATGCGCACCTTCCTCGTGCACACTAGGCAGTCGGCCGACAATAATGTTCCCCAGCAGTTTGGATGCGATACATACCAAACTAGTTCCCTTTCATGGAACTATCAACATTTGTGTAGGCCACTACAATCACCAAATCACACCAGTCCATAGGCATTTCGTTTTTACTTTTCGACCTCCGGAGTTTTGTGAGCTTCAGTGCCAAACTTTCGCCATCATCCTTGATGCAGGACGGCGACAGCCTATCCGGTCCAGCTTTTTATGCCTTTCAAGAAAAACTATCTCTCTATGGCCTCCATTTTTCACTAACTGGCATGCATCTGCATTGGTTGACTTGCAGGTATAAGTAGAAGGTTCACTTTGGCAGTGGGCTAGGAAAACTTTTCCCTGAAGTTTTCCACCCCACTGTCTGGCTGAGGCTGATGAGAGTGAATGAGCTGTCGGGTTTCCTGATCACCTCACGTCCAGTTGGCTTTCACGGGCCAGTACTTCCAATCAGTCGGTAAAGGTTGCATGTACTGGCGGTAGCAACATTTTTCCCAGTTTCCCTGCCAATAAGGGCCGTCATTTCTACGGCTCCTGGTCAGTTGACCTACTAAGAGTTTGTGCAAATCATGGCATTTGACATCGGGAGGAACGGATTTATGAGCATTCAACGCAACAAATGAAGTTGAAGATATTCACCGTTTCTGAAGAACAAACTGCCTTAAGTCCTATACGGCAGTTGCCAATGAAATCAGAGCTTCCTCGATTCGCACCCAACAATGTTCGCTCATCTCCTGGGAAATTTTAGTGACAAAATTTGGGTTGATGGCTCCGACTGGAGTTGAAATCGGCCATTATCAGCTGTGTGTGATGCGTTGTATTCGTTTCGATGCGACACTAGTCTAGGAGCATACAAAAGTACACAAACCAAATCGTGATCTGAATCCGCGTTCGCGGTCCAGAATGATCAACAATCTTTGTTTTATCCAGGCCACTGGTGATCGTTGACAATGTGATCAATCTTCGTTCAGCACAATTTGGTCGTGATGAGTCCAGATACAGTTTCCGTGATATAATCCGGTTTCTGCTTCGTACTAGCCTGTGTGGAGAACCGGTCAGTGAGAACCGTGGTGACAGACGATCGTGAAATCCAAACGCCCCTCCAAAACCATTAGACGGAAAGCATCCCACCAATAGTTATATATCATAATTTGTATATAAACGCACTAGTTGTAAATAAGACTCGTACTTGTTGTGTTCTCGTTGTATTCATCTGCGCAGCTCGGGTGAGAACCAGCCCAGTGCTAATTCGTAAGCCGTAATTGTGCTTTGTTGTCACTGGCTGAACTTCACATTAAGATTTCAAGTACAAATAATCCACCAGGTTAGACTTGTTAGAGTTCGTGGCAAAAGTTTATGTCCGTCAGAGACAACCCGAAGTCGTAATGAATTGGGATGTGGGTACTGCGGTGTAATCGACTGGGGCAGAAACTGGGCCGCCCCATATGCCGTTTTGTCTCCGCTAAGTAGCCAAGTTTGGCGTTAAAATCGCTAGCAACGACCAACATGTCCGTTGAATACGCACTTAAAAACATTCGTTTCACGTCTCAGTGGAAATTCTGTTCGGCCTCAGGAGATAAAGATCTTTCAGTCATTCTTCATTGACAAATACAAAACCGCTCAATCGAACAGCACACCTCCGACTGTTGATTAGGATCCAGTCTAACAGTAGGCATATGAACTGATCCCGACGTCAATATGGCCGTGAGGGTTCATAATCAGGTCAGCTGACACGTGGAGCGAATCGACAGAACGAGTTTGTATCTGGGCTAATGAAGAGTGATTGTGAAAGTGTGATATCTTAAGCGTTTCGAAGATGCGGCATGCATCTATTTTAAACGTTTGACGAATTTTAGCTGAGGTAGCGTTTTGCCCTACTTGGTTTAGCCGAGTGAGTTGAATCCTTAGGGTCTAAGCAGTGCGTAAGAGCAATTTATTCTTTTTTCACTAAATCTGTCGACCCGCAATTTTTCATCGCATCTTGCGCGGTACCTAACCCGGAAGAGCGGAAATATGAACGGTTCTCTTTAGAAATGTTGACGTGCCTAATCGGGTGAGCAATTCTCTGCTTCTGCTCCTATCGTGCTTCCAACATGTCACGTTGCAATCTGCAAGCAGCTTATTTAAATGGTACGAACATTAATTCAGTTTTCGGCATTAATCACTGTGCCCTTTTTACTACTTGATCTCCGAAAGAACGGTCACTTCCTACGTCTATTGAAGTAGACTTATGGGATTTCTCATATTCACTTTTGTAGGCTACAATATAGTGAATACTCTAAGTAGTGGCACAGAAACAAATTATCAACGCGCATTACAGAATCTCCTAACCAAGATTGAACAAACGACGAAAGTTAGGTCACAACAATGGTATCTCACATCATTATTGATTTTTAGTTCATCTGTCTGTGTATTAGTTAGGCAGAAACTTCATCGTCGTAATAATCAATGACGAACGGCAATTCGTCCTCCTGGTTCGAACACCACAACGGCAGATCGGTTGGCTTTTATATGCCAGACAGCGGATTTATACTGACCTGTGTCACAATAATTGCACGCGGACCCATCAGGCTGGTCTACCGCAATCGCTAACTGGTAACTTGAAATCTTTATGACATTTCGTGCTTTGGTCTATTTTCTAATTCTCTAATTGTTGTACCCCTCAAACAGCGCTAGAGACTGTATATTCAAAATAGGGGTGATTCGGTACGATTTTTTTCGTATCTCTTTTGGATCCTTTACACACGCCCACCTTTTAGACGTGACGACCAATGGTCAGACGACCCCATGCAGACTTATGATCTATATATCTGCATGCATCCACGCCCATTTCTGTGAAGTATGAAGAACGGGATGACTCAGCAGCCACAGACTTTTCGTTGCGCGCTGTCAACGATTTGGAACGGTTGTCCGGTTTTTTCATTCGGACAAAATTTGGGTTCATCAGTTCATTACCAGCATTGTGGGAGAAAATAAAATCCCTATAAGAAATTATATTTGGACATAAAAAAGCAGAGCTTGAACGAACAGACCAAAATTCGAAAGCAACAGCTTCACAGTCACCGCCATTTACAAGGAGAAATTCAGTGAGACAAAAATTGTACATGAACCTCACAAGTTGAAAACAACCGCAAAGTTCACAATGTCAGCTTGAGTCCCGAATTTTAGGACTCAAGCAAAATCGAAATAGAAATCGATAAAATGCCGGTTTGAACTAGGCTCGCAAAATTAATCGAAAGCTGACCACGTGTTGCTTAATGAGGATGGTTTGTTATCCCTACGACTTGAATCTGACAATGAAATTCTCACCAAAATTCCGCGGTACCAGTGAAATTGATTCCAAACAAAGACGCCCAGTTTTTCGATTCACATTGGATCAATCAACACACATGCTCTGTATGTCGATATTCCAATTTGGTCGGTTGTTTCAGGTGATATTCTACCCCACTGTACTGTGGTTCTCGATTCGTGACTTTCCATTTCTGTGAACTCATTTAATTGAACCGCAGGACCTTATTCGAAATTCTTGTTTGTTCTTTCTGAAGCCTGAGTTTGCAGCAGTACCATACCTCACCCATTGTCCCAACAACCTTCGAATTGTCATTACAGGGTTAAATTCAACCTTGAGCTCACATTACAATCCAACTATCTAACGGGTTCTCATTCTGTATCCCTATTTATCATGTAGCTGTCAATTATTAGACATTCGCTGAAAAACGTTATTATTTGATTTTGATATGGGATACTCTCATAGACTGGGATCAATAAGACTTTGGTGCTATTTTTCAGGAGGCGGCAGCAAAATACAATGTGACAGCCATGCCCACGTTTGTCTTTTTCAAGGGAGGAAAAGAGATTGACAAGCTTGTCGGTGCTGATGAGACCAAATTGGAAGAAATGATCACGAAACACAAATGAATACGTGGTTCAGGCATTCCTGCTCTCGTCGACTTTATGAATCTTTACTTTCACGAATTTTGTGCATAACTTGTTATCCTCTTTTACTTTGCGCTCAGATGCGATTCGGTTAAGCGATCGATATGTGCACCGTGAGCAAAATGCGATGAGCAGTTCGAAAGAATTTTTGTCTCTCCCAGTAGAGTCGACATCCCAATACCTACCCCAGACGACAAGTGGGCGACGCTCTTCTTTTCGTCGGCTCCACCTGTGCTAGAATGAATTTGTGTGCAACGAATTTTCAAATAATCTTAATGAAAAACTTGAGGACAAATTTAATAAAAAAATATTAGATTGCATGATTCAGATGTTCGACCTTCCCTTAAATTAATAAGAATGTGTAACTGTAGGTTCCCTTCACATTTCCCACTCTGACCTAACGTCCTCGATTTTAGATCAAAGCTTTACCGTGGCCAACAGCACCGTGGGCAACAGCACAGTGATTTAAAATCATCAAATCTCTACCACTAAATCTGCAAAATTGCAATCAGTCATCTATTTTCTAGCTCAGATCTTCTTTAGCTTACTCAAGCACGAACGACAAAATCGACTGCGGCCAGTCAATACGACTTTTATCTATTGATCACAATCAGACAAATCATGTGTAGGTTGGTCCAGGTCAAAGCTCATCCACTGGTCGCCTTCAGTCTCGGGTTCATTGTCTCTTGCCTGATCTTCGCTTCGAGAGATGTCCTGGCTCCCCTTTGAGTATCGAGAATACCGGATGTCTTTCAATGACATTCTCAAACCAACAGCTTGCTTTCGACGTACAATGGATCAAAATGTTGACCGGAGTGCTATTCACCTGATCTAGTTCAAATTTGTCTATTTGGTCCGAGTTCTAGAAATTAGATCACCATAACCAATAAAGAGTGCATTCGCTAGGCCACTCAGTTCTGTATCCTTTTCACGGTAATCAGAATACTACGGATTGTAAGAACATTCCATGATGTAATAACTAGGAGCGGAATTACCTCTGTGAAAAACGCAATACATGACAACGAAATATGAGGTCATACTCCACAATTTTTCCAGTTATCCGTCTCCGTATTGCAGCGGAACCGGGAACAAGCTAAAGAAATTCCCTAGAAGAATCGCGTCACATTTTCTCACCCGATATCCGATCTCACAAATTAGCCAGTCTTGCTATCAGTCACCCACATTGTGCACATTTCCCATCTCCAGACTGAGTCTAACCGTTTGACATTCTAGTTGAATCTTGTGAACACAGGTCAACTGGATGGGCTGTCAGTATGCAGTTGTTATTTACGCCTTGTTTGGAGCGTGATCTTTCCCTCTACCTTGTATTTTTACGCCTTTCTACCTAAATACATGGTATACCCAAACTGGAAGATTTATTTTACTTTGTTTTCCGGACGCCTTAGTGCCCTCTCCCCTAACGTGACCGCCAGACATAGTCTCTCGTGTCCGTGCATTTGAGCGTTTTGATCCCCGCCTGTGCATGTTTGTTCCACTGGGTCATGGCCCTAGCACTAAACTTACTGTGACTGGTCAAACGAGGCTCGAATGAGAAGAGGCTTCAGAAAGTTCATTCGACACTCGACCGTTGTGGTCACCTTCGGTTCATTTGTGCTTGACCCACCGCGGCCTGTCTCCGCTTTACTACATAGGGATTCGGAAACTTAGCGTACGACTTGTCGTCATCATCATTTGAATCAAACTATTTGTCGTAATTCCAAGTCTCCTCTATTAAATGTAGATTATTCACTCGTTTTCATTGGCATGAGAATTCAAGTATGATACTCAAAGCCATTTTATCATTGGGGAGCATTTCATTGAAGTAGAGGCTCATGGAAACAGTCATCTCCCTGATGTCGCGCGTATGTCACCGAGTTCGTAAATATTATGCTAAAGCTGAAAGCAGAAACAGACGCCCTCATTTGAATCACCCGCGAATTAGTGCTCTAAATCAAGATGCCCCAAAAACTGAACACACTACTGTAGAGATTAAGCTACTTCACAATGTGACAGAACATAACGGAGATGATGTGTAAAATAATGGTCATTGGGAGTCACGTGATTGTGCTAACAGATTAAGCAGAATAATGGAATGACTGTTTCCGGTATTCCATCAACGGGAATAGAACACAAATAGGATTAATCCGAATAATCATTCATAATTGTACAAAATAATAAACATTCCAGTTGACAGGCTATGAATTTGGTGAGGAGAGGTGAGTTACAGGAGAATAACAAGTTATGCACAAAATTCGTGAAAGTAAAGATTCATAAAGTCGACGAGAGCAGGAATGCCTGAACCACGTATTCATTTGTGTTTCGTGATCATTTCTTCCAATTTGGTCTCATCAGCACCGACAAGCTTGTCAATCTCTTTTCCTCCCTTGAAAAAGACAAACGTGGGCATGGCTGTCACATTGTATTTTGCTGCCGCCTCCTGAAAAATAGCACCAAAGTCTTATTGATCCCAGTCTATGAGAGTATCCCATATCAAAATCAAATAATAACGTTTTTCAGCGAATGTCTAATAATTGACAGCTACATGATAAATAGGGATACAGAATGAGAACCCGTTAGATAGTTGGATTGTAATGTGAGCTCAAGGTTGAATTTAACCCTGTAATGACAATTCGAAGGTTGTTGGGACAATGGGTGAGGTATGGTACTGCTGCAAACTCAGGCTTCAGAAAGAACAAACAAGAATTTCGAATAAGGTCCTGCGGTTCAATTAAATGAGTTCACAGAAATGGAAAGTCACGAATCGAGAACCACAGTACAGTGGGGTAGAATATCACCTGAAACAACCGACCAAATTGGAATATCGACATACAGAGCATGTGTGTTGATTGATCCAATGTGAATCGAAAAACTGGGCGTCTTTGTTTGGAATCAATTTCACTGGTACAGCCGAATTTTGGTGAGAATTTCATTGTCAGATTCAAGTCGTAGGGATAACAAACCATCCTCATTAAGCAACACGTGGTCAGCTTTCGATTAATTTTGCGAGCCTAGTTCAAACCGGCATTTTATCGATTTCTATTTCGATTTTGCTTGAGTCGTAAAAATCGGGCCGCGAAGTTATAGGCTGACATTTGTGTTTACTTTACCTGTGATATACCACACTGTGATAATCAAATCCGTTTCTTTTGTGTTAAAGGGATCGCGAGTATGAGATTTCACGTTTCTCTAAAATACCGCATATTTGCTGGCATCCTCTGCAACATTTATTCCAGGCAAGAAAACGTCCCATGTCTTTTGGCTTTAACCTCTAAGGAAACGTCTTATTTCTAGCTTTAATGGGCCATTTGTTTTCGTTTCCGATTTATCCCTGAATTCATCCATGGAAGTCTTCGGAAAGTATCTGGATTGATATCAGAAACAGTGTCAGTCCACTGGTCTTGCTTCATATTACCGTCTCAACTCGGCCCCGTGAGCCGTTCTGATTTGGGTTGCCGAGACGGCATCCTTTTAGATTAAACGGTAACAGCAAAATAATGTTTTATGTTGTTTTGGTTTTTGCTTGGAACAGCCGTTTGGCCGAGAGCAAGGTGGACGAAAGGATGATATTCAGTGGACAGGGATGGTAGACGAAATGAAGGATTTCGGAAACAACCATGTCAATGATCGCGGAATATGCCCACCTTGCCCGATATATCCAACTGTTGACTTAACGAATCACATAGACCTCAATCTAAAGCTATTAAACCGTAGTCGGTTAAGTTTGCCTCCCTAAACGCCTATTCGATTTTTCCTTCAGTGGCCCTTTGCGTTGAAAAACATTTAATGACAACCAGTGCGAATTCGTAATAACGTATGTAGGGAGAAGGGTAATATAGTAATAGACATAAAAATGACAGACGAGGCATAATTGGATAGCAATACTCGCCCACATTGACCTAGAAAAGTTTCCATTTTCTTCAAGTTCTGCATCGTATCTGCATCTCCTAGAATGCCTTTATCGTTTTTCACCGCACATGCGAAGCAGCCGACCTTGACGGTTTGGTGAGTACAAGATGTTGCTGGTAAGCGTGCACCACCGAGGAGCGGCATACTAAATCAGGTTCCAAAACAATTAGTCTACCCAACACATCGAAACCCGGTGCTTCAGATTACCACCAACGATCAGTCGAGCATCACTTCCAGCATGGCCTATTAGGACGGTTGGTGTACATTGCACGGAATTAAATCCCACCGGAACTAAAGACTTTCAATTAATGTATCTATTCAACATCATGATAATTTATTAGACCACATTTTAAAACCTGTTCCCCAAAATGTTTCAGACGCCCAAGGAATATTCGTAATTTTGCACATTACCGGTGAAACCTACTGGCAGATTTGTCAGGGGCCCACCTTCAAGCTTGGTAAGGGTCATCAGTTTTATTGTTTTTCACAGGACCTATACTTATTTGAAGAGGAACATAAACAGAAGAACCAGCTTCACTGACCTTGTCGAATCGATCCCACGGAAACCTACTAGGTATAGCTGCCTACCGTCTAGCTAGTTAGGACACGGTTGGAGGGTGACTCGGTGGAGCAGAGGCATTAAACCAAAATAAATGGAAGGCAGCACGTGCACTCCAGCGAATTTTGGCACAAGTGTAAAAGGTCACTCACATTAGTAAGCAGGGTGAACAAAGTTGCTTGCCTTGACATACTACGTAAAATCTTGAGAAGGAAAGAATGATAGCATTCACAGTTCTGTCAAGCCTATCGCCATAACCTTCCTCTAGAGCTGAAGCATTACCAAAACTTGGTATATGGTGAATTGCTGATGAAAATCCACTGACTGAAGATATGCACGTTGAGCTCCGAAACGCCGTCCATTCGCAATGTCGTGACTGAGTAACACAAGACGTGAAATCTGTTCATTAGCTTTCAGCAGCAACGAATACAGAAACACACAGGGAAACCCCAAAAGTGAATATATGCACATATATAACGAGAGAGAGGGGGGGGGAAAACGTGGAACTTATATTATGGAATTACTTTAACTGGAATCACGTTCAACACATGATTCATATTTCGGAAGATAGTAGAATGTTTCTTCGCCAGAGTCAACATAAGTTTCTTCCTCCGACTGAACATTCAAAGCTGCGATATCTTTTACTACGGATGGTCCGCCACAAGGATAGTGTGTGGTGGAAACTACACCGCGTCCGACTGTTCTGAAGACCACTGGAATTGTCCGATCTACAAGATTGGCTCCAATGTTACAGACATGAAAGACACAACGTTATAAATTGGTTCATGAGAAACTTTAGAAAAGATCAGCTCGTAAACCCAACCGTTCACTAGGCAGAGGCACAACGTCTTCATGCTTCCAACAATCTTGCCAGCCACTTTGATCACCTTACAGATACCAAAATTCTTTATTTTGCTCTTGTGTCTGAAACTGGAATACCAACTGTATTTTTGCCCAAAACAAGCGAATCAGTACTACTTGTCCACGAACTCGGCTAATCGACTTTATCCATCTTAGTGATTTTCTTCACACTGGTTCTCATTGGTCGTGTCTCCAATCCCCACAGTGACCCACTTACATAGATAAAAAACGGTTGGTCACACTGTGCTTATTGCGTCATTTGGTGAATAACTGCCTACTCATGTTCACGCGTGCTGCCTAATGCAAATATAAATTGGTTAGGGCCAAATGACGCGAGGAGTGCATCGAAAAATCGATGCGCCATGTATTGGTTTTATTTGTGAAAAATGATAAAATGTTAATAACACAGCGTTGTTGGCAGATGTAATGCGCCAACGTTATTAACATTATATCATTCACAATAAATTGGTTACCAATCCAAGATTGTTCCCAGTGGAATTAAATATCTTGAGAATAGTGGAACGAAAGTCAGAATTATAATATGATCAGTCCTGTAAATTTGCTCACCTCGTTTACGTCCACGTCAACTTTTGCGAGCACAACAGTAGTGTGTTTCGTAGACAATTCCTCGAATTTCGGGGCAATAGCTCTACATGGTCCGCACCAGGTTGCGAAAAAGTCCAAAACAACCAATTTATCTCCATTATCATTGATTATTTTTTCGACTTCAGGCTGAATAAACGAAGAACAATATTTCACAAAAGTGCTTTTCAATATATTATTAGTTCCCGACTTCTGGTATTCTTCTGAGACAGGTTACAAGTTACAACAAAATTTCAAATTAAACTCCTATTTCGGTCGCTGTAAATAAGACGCCTTCGATGGACGAGAAGAAAAATAATACGCAAAACTGTTCGCACCACGATGTATGCGGAATCAAGCTTACAAAAAGAACAAATTAGAAGGACAATATTCGACAGGTTTGCCCTAAATGATTAAAATCTCACGGATCCCCAACTTAGTGCTTTGTAAACTGCAAAGTCGTGTCACAGACTGTTAGCGAAACGAAATTAATTCTCATGAAACCAAATGACATGATCCAGGTCAGAATGTATTTCCACTGAAACTGAGTAGAGATGAACTTGGTATTTGGGTTATCTGCGAGCCGAATAATAAGTGCGTCAGTACAAGCCACTAACAAAATAGAATACTAACAAAATGTGATAACTGGAACACAAACTCACTAGGGTTCCCAAGACGATCATCGCGGCACAGTAAAAACACCGAAGTGAATCTCCGATGCGTCGTTCGACTCAAAAATATGTGTCGCCAACGGAAAAGTGCAAGGTCTGCTCACTGATTTGTCGATTCCAAGGCGGAGGCGGTTGTTAGCTAGATGGACTCGTAATATTACTAAACCAATCAGATAAAAGTTTAGAGATTGATGGCCTCGGTAGCTCATCTGTTTATTGGATCGCCTGCATGCGGGCGACGTGTCTACTCATGAGGACTTTGCTACTAAATAAAGTTACTGTAATATGGCCTGCTCCATGGACCGAAATGCGAAGTCTACCGTCGAGGCAACGACCAACTGAGCACTAGAAGCAACCCTTTTGGTTCTGTCCCGGCTCGGATTCTGGATCGTGAGATCACCGCAGCACCCAATCTGTATGCCACAAGCAAGAATAACGCAAGGAAGTATCGGCAAGGAAACGATTTATGACCGCATATTTCAACCTTACTATTCAGACTGTCGCGGCCACTAAACTGCCTCATTCCTACCTGCACCCATTCTGCTAGGACAGAATATAAGCGGAATTGAGAATAAAGAAAATATCGGTCGGTCAATTGGGGTTAGCAACAGAACTGCATCATATTGGGTGTTGAAAAGTAACCGAATAGGCTAATTGAAAATCATCAATGCAAAAAGGTGACAGATGCAGCCAGATGTTAATATTTCGTATTACTCATTTCAGCTGCATAAGTAAAGCAGCTTGGCATCTACATGCCATTATTAGGCAGGTATTAGTAGTAGGGGATTGTATGTTTTCATGAAATAATTCACCATGTTATATCAAAGCTCGGCTGGCCATTAAGAAACCAAATAACCAAGCTCTGTAGGTCATTTTCAAAGCCCTCGTCGTACTTAGGTCAACTGCAGAGAAATCATCTATCAGTTGGGGGGACGTGGCCGTGCAAGCCAGTAACGCATAGGTCCAACATCATGTGTAGTTCAACAAACCGCTGAGAGCCTGCCCGCTAGCGTAATGTCTAAGGCGTTTGACTTAAAATCGTTCGTCTCGGGTTCGCGTCTCAGTTCGGGCGCGGTGGATATGCGCTACTGATGACTCCTAACAAGGATGAAACAACTGTACAGTGTTTCCATGGTTTCTTAATAGCGAGCTGAGTGTTTATATCACACGGTGAATTATTTCAGAAGGACAGTATTAGACGAACGGTCTGATGGACAGCCATTTTTAGAAAACAATGTTCCGAAAATTTCAATAACGGAAATGAGGTCAACTCCATGAAGGATAAGTTGGTTGTGTCAGTAACTTGAAAGTGGATTGACTACATGACCTGATAACCAATGCTCAATTGAATGTTAGTCGTTTGAATTCCGATTGCGTAATAGTGGCTTAATGGACAATACCAAGTCAACTTTGTCTGCTGGCAATTATGCGTATGACATTTGATGCACATGGATTCCAACTTTGTTGGCTGTCAGAAGAATTTTGCGTCGTCATGTCGATCGGCCCTGTCGGAATGTGTTCTTATGTTATTTGTGAAAGCAGTCGTTTATTCCTGCCGGTCTGTGTCAGCAGAACGGCATGTGAAGCGAATTCGTTAAGAGGTGATTTTCACGGTTGTCCAAGTCCATTTTCTCAATGCACCACATAAGTTCACCTTCCGCGGCTCGTGACGTGAGATCAAAGCCTCCTCTGGGATTTTGACGCATTTCGTTCACAAGCTGGTCACCCTTACAAGTCAATCTAAAGTAAATCAGCTTCTTTTGGGGTTCTGTACATCGAATCGCTCAAGAGCATATTTCGGCTGTGGATGCAAACAGATTTTTCGGGTTAACCGTTACGTCTCGATGACTCCCGAAGAAACGTCTCTTCTCCCTTCAAAGCAGGCAGATATTGCTGTCCAGATAGAAGAAAGTTCTCATCAAACTTCTTTTGCAAGTTAATCTAGTCCATGCTGTTTTACCGTTGGTGAGTCGTTGCACTGTTCCACCTGACCATCTCTCGAGTTTGATGTCTGAAACGCTTAAATTACTGCTCATTCAATCTCCAGGCGAAAATGAATGATCTGGTGAACAGATCTAAATGCGTGAAAAATGGTGATGAAATCACCGGGATCAGTGAAAATCAAAATATTATCAACTTAAAGTCTGTACAGTGATGTTAGAAAAGTGGCATTCGCCCTTCAAGCATAGATAAGACCACGCAAATCAAAGTTGGGCGTAATGAACTACTTGGCTCTCGATCATCTATTTGACTGTATGGGGCACTTTCAGAATCGAAATGAATATTAGGTGTTTATAAAATAGTGAAATCTCTAGGATATTCAGCAGATATCTAGAGAAAGAATAAAACCACAGAAAGTCTGCCGTTTTGTGAATGGGCACGTTTGTAACTTGAGTCTACGTCAATATGACACATCTTTTGTCTAATGAGCTGAAAGTTTTCCAGTGTTTTTGCTCGCTCGAATGGGGCGCCAGCATCGTACAATCGGGATTCAAGATGTCCACCAGTCAAAACACACAAGTGTATGGTAGGGCTAGTTTTGTATGCATAAGGCTGGTCTTAGCATAGGGCCATTTTTGTGGATCTTTGGAAAGGCGTTTCATTTCCTGTTGGTTTTAGAACTCCGTAAGACATCTTCGAAATGTGCTATGCATTAGGAGAATCTGCAGCTACTAGGTTACCAAATCTTCCGCAATATGGATAATATTAGATGTATCATGCACCCTGAACTTCACACAATCTGTTAGTATTTGATTCATTTTTCCATATAAAAATCTTGGGTTACTATTATGAGGGAATGGTAGATTAACATGAATTATGTCTGATTCCAATAGAGTTGCCTCACTGGTTATTGGCGGTTGCGCGATGCTGGACTGTGCCAGACAAATCGCTGCCAATACACAGGCGTGGATGTAGTCCGATCCTGCCAGGTAGTGGGCGAGTACAGACCACAAGACCGGATTGAGATAGCGTTATCCCTTGGCTACTAGCTAGCAGTCGACAAAATGACGTGATTAAAAGGCAAACGTACGAATATCCAAACTGAGATCAGAATGTGAGTTTGGCTAACCAACCAGGATGGGCGGTCCGGATTCGACAAGAAAACGACACGAACTGAATCAGATGAAATGCAACAAACAAGATGGACCAACGAAGACACGGCTGGGACGGCCGATGAAATTCTGGCAGTAACCCAAGCATAAATATGCAAGCAACGTACGCTGTAAATGTGATGATTTCATTAGATAAAACGAGATTTTATTCTGGTTGATTGTGGTTTTTCCCATTCCAGCTAGTGGGGTCGGTCGCCAACAATCTGGAACTAAGATTGGCTGTCTGCAGAACAGTTCGGAACAGTGATTAGACACTTTCCAAAAACAATTACTACGTCAATACGCTTGTCAGGTTTGAAAACCTTTGAATCTGTGAGCCATTTTAACTCCCTCCTTGCTCGATAGCGTTCCAATATTATAAAGCAGTTAGGCGTGTTGTGAGATAGGAAGTTCAAACAGCAATCAGTTTTGATCGAAACCAACCGACATTTTTCGACGAAGAACGTGAGACATTCGTAAATATAAGGACCAAACGGCATAAGCAGTGTCACGAAAAATTGATGAACCATGTAGAGCTCACAATTACTGGTGAGTAGTGTAGGAATGGTGTTTTTCTATGCTTGACACTCGGATGGCCTGATGTTTGTCTGTGAAATGTGAACTCCGAAGGATATTTACAGCTTTTATTCCTGTACCTGGTCAGTATCAATCTGGGGTAGAAAGCTGGAAGTATCCCTGTTTGTTGTTTGCTGCTGTCTTCAAACTCTTCTATCCGAAGTCAACAATTTTCTAAGTGGATTTGCTAAATTACATTTTTAGTCCCAGCTCGCTTTTATTTGCGCCTAGTCTATAGCCGCACCGGTATGAGAGCCGCCCATTCTGCACTGCTTAGTCTAGACAACTTCAATTCCAGTTGGAGGTTTCAACGCGGACGTCCTGACAGTGAAATTACTTCGATTATATTGTACTGTATAGCAGATTTCTGTGCGTTGAGAAACTTAGGAGCAATGTAACCCTACCGAAGAGGCCTTGGACTCAGTAGCAACTGCGATGCAGGAATCAAGATCACACGAGTCGTAGAAACGGCGGATATCTTGGACTTAGGTTGCTCTGTTGGATGCTTTCACATCCGACCATCCCGATTCCACATATAACGAGACACAAAGGCCGGAGACGTCATTTGACCAACAGCTTCAGAAGTGACAGAGTACAGCGATGGACAGAGAATTGGAGATTGCGGCTGCCCGCAACAGTTGCAAGATTTACCGACTCATTAGGAGCACCGGTGAGTTGGTCAAAAAATCCGAGGGCTAAGTCATTATTGACAGTTTCGGCCTCAGTATTGGGCAGAGCATTCTGCGGAGCAGAGTAAATGACCCACTGCATAGTAAGCTTCTGACTTATGTTCGCAAATGAAACAGTGCAGATAGATTCTTCGGCTTCCGTTGGGAGATCAAGAGACGCCTTCCAAAGACTCGAAGTTGGGGTCATCGGAGTGACTACATTAGCGGGCGTCCAGATAAACTGTTCCTTGAAGTATTCAACTCAAATATCGAGTCTTTGCTTTCTGCCATGAGTGAGCTCCATATATGTGACACAGATTCACTAACCAAGGTTCACCACCCACTGGTGTCGCGATTAAATCCAAAAAATCCTTGGCTGTCACCCGAAGCAGCCGCCATTTTCATTTCTTCGGTTATCTTAACACACCAGTTTCCTTGTTCCTTAAGGCATGCCGTCATTTGACGGCTGTAGTTTTTGTTTCACTAGAATCAGCAACTCTTAAAAGATCCAGTGTCTTTGTTGGTAGTTGGATCTATAGTTGTAGGCGAAACCTACGGTCAAGTGCAATGACTACTTGATTTGATCCCAACGCTCACCACTACTGCTGTCCTTCGGAGTTCATAACTTATCTGATAGCTCGTTTAAAACCGATGCGAGCATCGGGACCAGATAGATGTTGGACGGATTACCTGGTCTGCATCCATGGCCGTTTAGCTGCAGAGGAGATTGTATTAAAAATAACGTATGTGCCGACTGTGCATATTTGGACCATTAGTATCTACAGTTTTGAACGGATCCGCACCAACGGTAGCTTACTGCTGTCTGGACGACCTGACTGGGAGTAACTGTAGAGTTTAAACGCCACGTCGCTGGAATTAGACAGGCATAAACGACTGTCTGCACAAAACTCGAGAAGTCTGCCCCCCGTTACCTGTACGCTGAATGGGCAAGGTGCAAAGTCCAACTGAACAGGTTTCCGATGTACCAGATTTCGCAGTTAAGGGATTTGAATTATCTGCTATCATTGCAATGTCACAGCCTCAGCTCTCTCGAACAAGAGTGGCAAACTCATCATGAAACTGGTCCCTATGCGTGTCAATGCTACAGCTTGTCGGACTACATGCCATGACAAATAAGGTGCGCTTAACAAAGATATCCCTTCGTACATCGACTGATTCCTGCAGTTTTACGTCACATGAACGGTTACTAACCGAGATCCAGTCAGAAAGGGAGGTTTTACTTTCGTCAGGCAGAACCATTACTGCTCCACTTTGAAAAACAGCCCGAGCTGCATCGTCTCCTGAGGGGTACAGAAAATATTAGACTGCATTACTGGAATCTTGAATTCGCATTTCACTGACGCAGCAGACATCAATCGAAAGTGAGTCTACTATGAGCGCTAGGCAAGGCTGCTGACCGGTCGGAATGACAACAGGCACGTTGAAGGAGCGGAAATTCAAATGTTGCTAAGGCTTGAGAACATGTGAGCCACCAGACCGAGAATCAATCACTAAACCATTTGACGACGAACCGTTGCAAGCATCGCACCAATGAGCATATTTATGGGTAGGCGAGACGGGTAAAGAGAGACAGCTGGAGATATAAAGTATACTTTGGATAGAAGAAAGACAGGAAACTCTGGACAGCAGCATACTCGTTGCCAACCATCCTTTTCGAAGTAATAAACGTGGTGGTCCTGGTTATCCTGCGCCATAAGTTATGCAGTTTGAGATTCTTTTTGTTTTCGTAATTCATTTGATTGATGGACAAGTACTGTCAGAGCGTTCTGTTCATTAAGCAAGATAACAATTGGGTTTCTCATCCAAAGGCTTTGATTCTAACAAGAAACTGCATTGTATTGTATTGTATAGACTTTTGCGTAAAAAAAATAATGACGCACTTAAGTCAAAAAATGTGAGGGGGAAAATAGGGGAAAAAGAAATTAGTAAGTAAAATACTACACTCATCGCCTCGTAAAGAATATAAAAGAACTCACCCAGGAATAATTACAACGCATTAAGACAGGTTGCTCAGAAATTCAGCTGAAAACCGGTCACGGTTTGTCAGAATTCGTGCTAAATGTTGGACACAGGATTTCCTATTGATTTTAATTCTGGAGGGCATGGAACGAAAAGTTGATCGTGTTGAAATGTAAGGGGGGGGGAATTTGAAAGGTCGTTGTGCAGAGAAAGCATGGGATCAGAAGGAATTTTGTGAACAAATTTCTCACTTGTTGATAAGTGATGAGTCTGAGTTGCTGATCAACAGTTTTGGAGTTTTACCGCCCATTCATGTGCACTGGGTTCGGTTAGTAAAGAAATCAGACAGCCACACCAATGAAGGCCTGGGACAACCAAATGCTCCCAGTTTGTGAAGTAGAACAGATCGTGGGACCGAATCGAATGCCGACGAATAGTCTAGAAGGGTGTAACGGACGGATTTCATTAATACATTTAGGGATTACAAATGTGGTGAATGAGTTAGTCGACAGTGTCCAAAGTGGGCTTATTATATTTATAAACAAACGGAAGGGGGTCGCTAGGTGGGTGTATCGAAGAACACAGGCGCTTAAGCACAGCACGCTCTGTCAGTTTAAGACCAGAAGACGTTAAGGAGATGGGGCAAAAACGTTTTGCCAAAGCAGTAGAACTGGTAGATCTAAGGATGGGAATAATAATGACGAGTCTCAAGCAGTCAGGGATAGAAGACGAGTTTATTCATGTGGTAATCAGAAAAGT
>LUCM01009280.1:43826-69355 GCA_008360955.1 Fasciolopsis buskii
AATGTAATATTGTGCTACGAGCTAAAAAGGGCAATATATAAGTTCGTTATGATTGTGCCGGTATGGCGGGAAGACCTAGGATGACATTGCTTCACAATACAGTCAATTCCGTTTACCGAGCACGTATAAATAACTTGGGAGTTGTTGGACCAGAAGTAGTTTATGTATATTGCCACACCGCCGCTAGTCTTCATGTCCGAGACTCTGTCCTGCCGATGGAGCCTGAAGCTGTCAATCGGAACGAATGAACCAACGATATCCGGTTTCAGCCAGGATTCCTGAATGCAGATGACACAATTGTGAACATGGATTAGTGATTCAAGTGTGAGGGACAGACCCGACATTTTCTTAAACAGAGAGCGGGTGTTGTTACCCGAAAATGCCGGAATAGACATCTTGGTTGGAAGGGTGCATTTAGGAGCTGCCTGCCAGCCAGCACGAGTGCCTCTTTTAGATGAATAGGAAGATCGTTGAGGTGCAGCAATACGAGATCCCAGTCCATGTTGAGAAACGATACGGTTTTTGAACAAAAGTAATTCCGGGCGATTGTAGCGTCGAACGGAGAACATAATGGAACCAAATATCCGACAACAAAACAACGAAATTAGGATGACAATCGTAGCGCAGCCAGTCAAAGGGCGCGCGGATCGCTGTCCGCAAGGCAGCGGGAAGTGACTGCTTGCATAGATTATTTTGCCACCTATGTTTCCGACTAGGCCGTCAGCTCAAATCATTTAACCTGGAGATGTAGAAGACCGGTTCGTCATATCTTTAACCATTGACTATCAGGCATGATTGAATCACTGATTTTAGTTAAGCTATCCTAGAAACGATCAAGCTCTCATATCACGCCAAGATCCAGTCCGTGACGGAGGCGCTAGATCTAGTCAATGATGCTATTTTGTGGCGTTGAGATTCCTTGAAGGAGGTACCAGAGATTCATTTTGTTTTCCCTACGTCGTATGGGAACAGCCAAAGCTGATTTCGTGTTTACAGAGATCTTTTATCCGAGCTTGCCGCGAAAAGCGATAAATGTAAGGATTGCCCCTTTTTCACCATTTCTTTTCAAATTTGCAAACGAGACATCGACATTCACTTAAATAGCAAAGTACCTGGTTCACAGTACGCAGACGATGTTGTACTACTGAGTGAGTATTCAGGTAATCTGTACTTTTTTCTCGATGGCTGGTACAACAATGTAGGTGTGTATGGGTGGCAGTTTGCACCTACAAGGAGTAAAATGCTGTCGGATTACCGGAGTAGTTCGAAACCGAACTGGGTTCTCATAGGAGAACTGGGCGAAGTAGGCAGATTGTTACCTGGGCAGTTGCATCTCACTTTGTGATCTTCTCGCGTATGGAGGAGACTTGACTGGCATTCACCGATCTGATGCACCTATGGCATCGGTGCTGTTTCCGGTTACCGGCTACAGGCGAAGTATATACAGCACCAGTAAAGTCGGTTCTCTTGTACGGCTCATGAACGAGTTTGTTGAAGACAGATATACAAAGACTTCGGTAATTGAACACTGTTGTATTCATAGCGTTGATAGCATACGGTGGGAGAATTTTCTCAGTACGTCAGAGGCTGGGTTTAAGTTGATGAACATCAAATCGCTGTGATTAGTTGAAAGCGACTGCAACCCATTTTCTATCTTTTTCCGTGCACACCGTTCTCAGAGGCAGGTAGCTCCTGGAAGATCCCCTGGGGTAGTGGTTGAGGACACCAGGTGACACGGAACAAAAAATGCAGTCAGTGGTTTTCTGGAATTCGAAATGTCCCCTTCTCTGTAGCTCAACCCATTACACTGGAATTAACCTTCCACTATTTCACCCTTTCCCGATTTTTAGTAGGCCGTGTTGCGTAGTAGCAATCAAGAGTAGCCCACATTAGTGCAACGCCAATGTTTTTGCAAACTGAACTGAGCGTTAAACCTTATGTTAACATAAACAAACTCCACTACTATCTTGCATAAAATGAGTCAATTTAACTGAAGTCAGTACCACTTTGTGAGCAGTTTCTCTGGGCATAATCCTGTGGTAATTTCCATTAACGTGACGTGTTATTTTACTTTAGACTTACCCATTCTTGTGTGGCAAATTTCTGGACTTTTCAGTGCATACAACAGAATAATGTTTTAAATGAGCAAACGATTACTACGTATTTTTCGGCTTTATCGAACTTCTTCTGAGGGTTTCTCATTTGTAGGTCACCTGTCTTTAAACACGTGCACCCAAGCATGAACCGTTGACCGACAAGTACCTGCGTTCCACTTGGGGTTTTCTCTGTCTTAACACTCCAACTTCTTGCCAAGCAGTGAATTTTTCCTTCCAAACAGTTTCCTAGTTATCTCTACTCAACAAGGTCGGCTAACGCTGACAGTATCAACCGTCTTATCTCCAACATACTTCAAATTACGTGTGATTTGGACCACAGGGCAGTAAACTATACACACCGAACTTAGGTAAAGTAGGTGTCTCGCGTCTCTGTGGTTGGGGTCCGAAAGGCCGGTCAACTAGTTGGTTGGAGGCACTGAAGGATGTGACAGTGAACCGCGAATAGTAGCGATCGTGGTATTTCCTGTCGAATCAGAATGATTGAAAGAATGCGCTTGTACAGTTAGATTGTGCCGTGTGTCGGCTACTGCAGCATTTTACTCTATTCCCGTCTGTTCCCCTTGGACATCCACTCTCTCTATAGAAACATGCGGTCAGTGAGGCTTACCTTGTTGTTTAAAGCTGAACGATGACGACACCACACAAACGGCATGACGCCATTCTTATTACTCACGATGCCAACGTTGCATAAACTTAGACATCGTCCATATCACTAGAGTATTACGGAAGGATCTGACAACGGAATTCCAGTATAAAATCATACATGATTTCCGTGGGACGAAAACTATACCTGTTCATCCTAGAGTACAGCCGTCATTTTTTATACATTTGGTCGCCGGACATTCGATAAAAAGATGCTTGGCCTGATGGACATTTGGTCGACAACTTGTACGCCACCTGAGATGACGCGCTTCATTAATACCAATAGGTACTTCAAAAGGCGAAAACGACATGATGGTGAAAACAGCTGAACGTAATTCAGCGAAACTGAGTCGCTCTACATTGTGAAAGTGCAAAGACTCACTCGGGCAAAACCAAGCGTGGGTCCGACAAACAGAAGGTAAAAAGGTGCACCCATTAACTAGCTGCAAAAGTACTAACCCAGGACGATCAACGGAATGGTGGCAAAATATTTATCAACGTTTGATACGCAGTGACACCAACCTTTGGGAGTAAATCGACTATCCGTGGCCATCCCATATGATCCGCTTTGACGCTTGATATCAGCTCCTTGATATCCGTTCGACTGCAGACGAGATCTGTACGTATCTGTATGTGCTGCAACTATTCGAGGGTTCTCGCTTTCGAATCGTTCCAGCCACCCGGCATCTCGCCCCCGCAACTTGCCTACGCGTATTGTCGTATCAGTGCTACGTTGGCATCACGATACATACAATACACTGCTCCCATCTGGTCGTTGACTCCAGTCTTCTCTGTTCTATCGACTGGGTTGTTTTCGACAGCCGCGGCCTCAGAATCCAAAAGACGTGTCTGGAGTGGCGTTCTGGACGACTTCTAAAGGTGCATGAAATGCTGTTATCCTCGAGCCAACTTTCTGCCGACCTCTAGGCGATCGAGTAACTTCAGATGAAGAAGTTCACTATACAGATGAGTAGACTTACTGCAATACTGGATAATCGTGCATATCACCGACCAGACTAAAACCCATTTAGTGGACCGGAGTGGCATATTATACTTTGAAGCCAATTGTGGACAGCCAATTAAGGCGATATTTTAGCGAAACAAAAAGAATAGGAATCGTGGCTCGAATCACAGCTTAACCTATACCAGTTTGCGCTCACCTTCAGAGCAGAGTACACTGAACATACTGTAGCATAAACCACTCAAAGGAAACTGACTATTTTCCGACATTTTCTCCGCCGCCTAAATAAAAATTTGGTTCTTATTTTGTGATAGTGAGCTAGCGCCCGATCCGGTACCTCCGGAACGTTTGCACTTCCCTATTGCTCGGCACAATCCACTGCGGTCGGTTCCAGTTCAGTATAGA
This sequence comes from Fasciolopsis buskii, assembly GCA_008360955.1. NCBI lineage: Eukaryota > Metazoa > Platyhelminthes > Trematoda > Plagiorchiida > Fasciolidae > Fasciolopsis > Fasciolopsis buskii. The sequence goes on from LUCM01009280.1 coordinate 47,952, forward strand.
AATCAGCATAGCGCATCCCAATGAACCAACGTTCCTGTCGTATCCATGGTCCATTTAGAAGGGTAACGGAGAGTGGAAATTGAAGGATGTGCTACATCTGTTGTAAAAGTCGCGATTGTTCCACAAACTAGCCGCAAAAAACCGACTAAAGTCCAGGAAAGCCTACGGTGTCATGCAACCCGGTTAGAAGGACACCAAAGATACCAGCAGAATAATCATGGTGACTACCGTTAAGGGTCCCGCGATTTCTCGCAAATCTGCCCAACTTCCGCAATATGAATCATCCATCACGATTTCATCACATAGTTGGCGCATTAGGACTGTTGCTTACGTGATAGGTAGTGCGGATTTTAGTTTATAAGAAAGACTAAGGACAAGAAGTTCCTTGAGACGACACTATACAGAAATTTGATAGTCAGCAAGTTGCGCACCGCATGTCAGCACGGGCAACGCATTTCAAAGGTGCCAAATTCAAGACAGCTTGCGGACTCTGCACACATCGTCCCTGACCGCGGCATATACGAGCACTAAACAAACGGACCAGTTAAAATACTGCTACTTATGAAAAGCAGTTTTTAATGAAGATTTAACAGGCAATCGTAAAAAACAGACCATATCGAATGACACGAAATGAGACCACAACAAAGCCGCTAAGTTACAAAATGGCATTGTGGGAAGAGAACTTCCGCAGCAGACGCCTAGTTCTTCGCCGTTCCATGCCGCCGGTCTGCCGAGTTGATCATCGCCAACAAACCCCCTTTGACGTTAACTACGCGAGTCCCGACCGAAGTGGCGCACTGAGTTATCATTACCACAGTCCAGCGTTAAACGGCAAGGCAAATTCCACTGCTCACTGCCCTTTCCAGTGTTACATACTCCAATAAACTGTGAATGTGCAGACGGAATAGGGTGTGGACCTACACAAGCAGGAAAAGATAAAGATGCCGCAATAGCTTGAGAAAATATGGGCTAGCTGACTGAAAACCACTTACTACACTATTCGACAATGAACCGTGGCGGTTATCGGGCGTGTTATCAGTGGGGAAATTATGGGTAGGCAGAGTCGGTTGGAGAAAGAGGTTGAATAAAGGAGAGGGAACTCTGAACAATAGCACATGTATCGCTACCCACTCCACTCGATCCAATGAACAGCACAATCCTGATGATCCTACGCGACGACCGATGCAGTATGGAACTCTTCGTAGACGTGTAACTCATGGGGAATGGTAGACGGGTTCTGCTAGCAAGTTCAGCCGCTAAGCAGAAGAACGATTAGATTTCCCAATCAAAGCCTTTGGTTCTAACGAGAACATGAATGCAAGGTAGCGGACATTGACTGAGTGAAGCCCAATTACCTGGAGCAATTATTCTTCCACGCATTTTTCCGACTGAGCTGCAGACTCGGATTAACCTAGACCGGAAGGACCAAGAGACTACTACGGCAGACCTCTACCTATTAACGTTCCAGGCATGATTGGATCTTCGGCTTGAGATAAGCCACTCTGTATAACCCGTTGGGTTATGGAGGCACGCCAGGCGTCACACTACGGAAAGCTGCAGTCTCGTTGTGACGACGCATTGACGACCATATTGAGGCTCAGTCCACCTTGACCCCGACAGACAAACCCAATCAGTCCAAACGTTAGACCGACCAAAACCCGTACGAAACGCTTTAGGGTCAAAGATTGCAAAAAAATGGGAACGGATGATATCACGGAATGATCAGGCGGTAACGGTCACACCAGCAGATTTCGCCAGAAATTTATTGGGACCACCGGAAAGTTCGAATAGGACGACCATAACCCGAGGCATCAAAAACGAAAAATAAAACTAACAATCAACCAAAGCAATTTTCTTAAAGGCAAATACACATCTGAGAAGATTGTTAGCAAGTAGACAAACCAGATTGCATGAGCAATCCATTGAACTGATGTACAGAAAAAACTTGAAAACCGCAGTTTATTCCAATGCCTTATTGATACTTTTCGACCATTTCCTTCAGTTTCTGCTCATTGGCGCCGCTGAACCTATGAACCTCATTTCCATCCTTCAGGAAAACAAACGTAGGCATGGCCGTAACGCTGTACTTCGTTGCTGCCTCCTGAAAAAAAAACAAAGCACACGTGATCAAAAGTAAATACTGTGATAGAATCAACTACAGATACCATCCATCAAAAAATCTTTAGCAGCTACGCAGTTATACCAAAAGAATGCGATCCTTGGTACAGTCCGTAGGCGGAACTCCTGCAAACTCTCGATATAAAAAGAACGAAGCCCACAAGTGAGCACCCATTCCAGAGGCATGCAAGCTAGCAGACAAGTGAAACAAACCCCACACAAAGATGTTCAGCATATCCGAGATGCTTTATAGGCTTTGTCAGAATCAAGATAGGGGTTTACTCTGCTCCAAGTCGTGGCTGCTTTCGATGATTGAGACGCCCCCCAGAACATGCATACATTGTGCACTTGTCACATAAGGGTACTTGTCGCTAAGGTCGAGTTGATAGGGAAATGAGTAACTTTAGTATGCGATGGAATTTACTGAGTGGAGTGATAGTGGTTTATTATAGTTTCGCCTCCATAGCCGCCATGATTAATTCCAAACAAGTGTAAAAGAACTAAGTGAACTGTACCCTCTCACATGCAGACATGTGCGGTCAGAGATTCATGGTTTCTGCTGCCGAGAAACCCTTGCGGGACTGTTCTGTTCTGTTATGCAGCTCGATGGGATCTCAAATGTTAGTCCTTGATTTAAATTCATTGATTCTCTGGGCCCCGGTGATTTTTTTCGCGATCAACATAAAACAGTTGGAAAATAATGAAATTTTGAACGTTTGTCATTAGCCCAGGCGAACTGCTGACCATGAGATGCCAAACTTGCTGGTTGGCGTAGTTGTGCGGGGCGTAGTGAGTTATGATCAGACAACAGCAACGTCACGGACAGTCACCTAATTGCAAGGTAAAGCCAAGGCTGATTAAGCCAAGGTCCGTCGCCGATCCTAGTTCTGCGTGTTCTGCAACGCATCAGCGTGACGGATGAGAGCTATACGAGTAAGTCTGACATCCCCTGGTTGGGTTACCTCTGATTACCTTGCTTTGAAGTCTCAAAGCGAACTGATCAGCTGTGGAAATCCGCTCGAATCCTGACAATCACGGAATGTCCGCTTTGCTTGAGATTACGAAAATGAGTGGCAATGAACTACACAAGGTCCCATTAGGTCACACGTGGTAAGGAGCCGGATGGCAATGTTGGTGAAAAAGGTTAAATTTCTCAACTATTCCCATGCATTAAGCTTACCTCGTTTTCATCCACATCGACCTTTGCGAACTCAACGGTCGTGAATTCTTTCGCCATTGCCTCGAGTTTTGGGGCAATATTTTTACAAGGTCCACACCATTGGGCGAAGAAGTCCAAGACAATTAACCGTCCAGGAGATTGTTTTGTCAAATTCTCTATATCCGCCTGAAAAGATTAGGTTTCATCTTCATAACATTAGCTACAGATTACTGTTTTTTGCGAATATAACGGAAATAAGGAGAAACATACGGGAGCCGGACGGGAAAGACAAGAGAAAAAAAGCTGATCGGTCGTCAACGCCAAAAAACGGACTAGTTGAGTGACCACGTCTTACCAATATAAGCCTCAATAACCACTGAACGTGCTCATCATCTATATACGAACTACCGGCAAATCCCATTCATAGACTAACAATCGAGGACACTGAAAAACCGTTGTTAGGCCAGATCAGAGAGCAGTATTCAGGTTGTGCCAGGTATAGCGGGTACAGAATCCGGGTCATTCGAATACGAATAATACCAAAATGTATTGACTGTGACGGAACTGGAGCGAGCTTGTATGCGGCAGGAACAACCAGAGTTCTAAATGCGTCAGGATGCAGGTACGCTAGGCGCTCTCTGCTTGTGAATGCCACAGCATGATCAGGGAGGTGCCAACCGTTTGCCTTGAACGCCTTTCAAAGTTCCCATAACGGCTTTTTTCAAAGGCGCGAGAAAGAAGGCGAATGCCCGGCGCCCAATACAACAGTTGGAGGGTTCACCTACATTACTTATACTCTGTGGGTATCGCGACCGTTCATTCGATGAATGAGACAACTTTATTCAACCTCAACCAATGTCTGAAACGGAAAACGTCACGACTAAAGGGGGCAAAAAGTATGCAAAAACGAAACAACCTAGATATCGGGCATACACTGTCGGGGGGGGCTTCGATTGAGCGATCTCTAACTTCAGTCTCCATGCATCTATCCACGTGGGCAATGCAGTCATTGGGACCGCGAACACTATAGTCCACTTAAGGGGAAATGATACCCTACGCAATACACGAAAACAGCGAGGTGAATATTTCATCACTAAAGCAAGGTTGATCATTATTACTGACAGAATTCATATTGTGCATACTGAAGCCGGTCTAGTACAAAACTAACCATTACCACGTTATTCGTATTTAGCTCTTCATATCAGCATAAATATTATGGTAATCAGTTGGCGAAATGCTAGTAATTTACGCACCAAGGAATTTACAGCATCAAGCTCTATTGGATACTGATTTACTGGACAGTTTCACTTCCGAAAGCCATATTGACGAACATTTTTTCAAATTCTACCGTCAATATTGTCGTGGCATTTACCAAAACACAAATTTAACCATTCCTTTACCAAAAACGCTGGCAATACGCCGAGCACATGGCGCTACAACTCACCAAGGTCGCTAGAACACGCATCCTGACAGGACGACAGTAGCCGAATGGTATCAGCGTCCGATCACTAGCGCAAATCCGATGCTCCAGCACGAGACGTATGGTTCATTCGCTGATTGGTCAGTCTAATCAGAAATCGATTGTTATTCATGCAAAGGTACGACTTTTCTAACCCAATCAAATCAATGGCCTTGACAAACCATTTAACCACTGGATGCGTGTACGCGCCTGATGTGTCTACCCCACGGAACTCGCTGTTGGAGCCCCTGCGCGACATCACTTGACCGCGCTTAAGCGGACGCACAGCTCATTAGGCATGCATGCTGAAACCGCCCCAGCCCACTAGGTGGCGTTTGCCAAATAAGCGAAAAGTGGTCTCCGTACCGGCGACACGCAATTTCTGTTGCCTGCCAAGAACTGGTCTCCCGCCGGGGCAATAGGAAAATTATGCAAGACGGAAGTGGTTCAGTAATGATAGGAAGGCGAAATTACCAAAATGGTCGAATTAATTTTGAATGGTATATTTACGTTTATCTTTTGGGAAGGGCATGAGAACTCCGTTGTGCCATGTCGAACAGGAAACGGCCAAAAAGAATTCATAGGATTCTGTGGCGCTTCGTCTTCCCTGAAATTTCTTTAGAGGCTATCTTCAACAGCAGCCAAGTCCGTCACATTAGAGCATTCACTTAAACATGTGTAGTGATTACTAAATGTGACAAAGTGTGCTTGCCCATTGGGAATATACCTAATAACATTCGAGGAGCTGAGTTGTTATCGACCTTCTGCTAACTAGATCACTTTGTGATTGGTGAGTATTTTATGTTACAAGGGCTATCGCCTCAGCTGCCACAACGCTACTGCAGCTTTCTGCGGTCCGGGGGTGATCTGGACCGGTTGCTCAGTCGGAAAAATGCGTGGAAGAATAATTGCTCCAGGTAATTGGGCTTCACTCAGTCAATGTCCGCTACCTTGCATTCATGTTCTCGTTAGAACCAAAGGCTTTGATTGGGAAATCTAATCGTTCTTCTGCTTAGCGGCTGAACTTGCTAGCAGAACCCGTCTACCATTCCCCATGAGTTACACGTCTACGAAGAGTTCCATACTGCATCGGTCGTCGCGTAGGATCATCAGGATTGTGCTGTTCATTGGATCGAGTGGAGTGGGTAGCGATACATGTGCTATTGTTCAGAGTTCCCTCTCCTTTATTCAACCTCTTTCTCCAACCGACTCTGCCTACCCATAATTTCCCCACTGATAACACGCCCGATAACCGCCACGGTTCATTGTCGAATAGTGTAGTAAGTGGTTTTCAGTCAGCTAGCCCATATTTTCTCAAGCTATTGCGGCATCTTTATCTCTTCCAGTGGAATTTGCCTTGTTGTTTAGCGCTGAAGGACGCGGACGTTTCCGCTAACTGCATCTGATACTGCTTTGAAGAGGGAGAAAATGGGAGTTTTGAAGTCAGAGGAAAACGATCAGAAGAAAGGAGCACGGCTCAGAGCAACAGAAACCTTATTATGGTGAGTAGGTGCATGTTTGCGAGGAGACCACAAGCCCTGTTTTTCAGCTCAGTCGTCAGATTACTGGCAATTGACTGAGGATTGCGAGAGAACCTTGCACAGCCTAATGAAAGACATTCCTGATAGACGGACGGACTCCAAACTAATCCACTGTGCTCTTGACAGACATCCGAGGTGGGCATTGAAGTAGTATTGGAACTGGAAGTAAGCCTAATTATTTCCATCTCTCGTTTTCTCGATGCAGCAGAGAGAGGATAGTCTCAGAAACGGAATTGAGCTGAAGGATATGGCAGCGAACAGTGAACAGTAGTGATCGTGTTGTCATTTACTATCGAATCAAATTGACTGAAAGAGCGTGCTTGTGTAGTTAAATTGTTCCGTGTGTTGGATACAGCAGCATTCTTATCTTTTCACACCTGTGTAGGTCCGCTCCTTATCCCGTTTGCACATTCACATTTTATTGGAATACGTAACTCTGGAAAGGGCACTGGGCAGTGGGATTTGCCTTGCTGGTTAATGCTGAGCGGTGCGGCGTCTTCACAAATACTTGTCTGGCCTGAGGTTCACTACTGCCTCTGATCACCAAGGCTTTCAGTTCTTGTTTAATATAAAAACTCCCAGGGTCAGTTATGCGCCAGCATGATCCAAAAAGTAGTATTACTTTGGCGGCATACCACTTTGGCAATGTGCTTCAACCCAGCGAAGCGAACCCACAAGCCGACTCCTTGTCCCGGTGCTCAATTTTTTTCTCCAGTGGAACAATTCAACCTCATCACAACATCTGCACCCGTATCGAGGGACGACTTGCGTAAATTCGCATAACGTTTCTACTCTCCAATCTTGTCCGCAATTTATAAGTGATGGTAACCAGAGGTAAAGCATAAATACACGGTTTTTTTCCCACATCGGGAAGTGTTCAACATATTACCAAATGGCTTACTGTGACCCGGGGATCGACTGATAATTCCACCTCCCCTTCGCAAAGAAGTTCTCAGTTAATTGTATAAGGGCCATCTTAGAGTGGAGAAGACGAAGTCTCAATCGAAATATGTGTTGGTGGCGATAATTGGACGCATACATCCACACAATGGTCCACACAAAGTCCACTATCAACCAAAAAATTGGAATCCATGACCGGAAAGCTACCTTCCCTGGCATCGTATCCACGCAGACTTCTGTGGTCCATTCTTGAACCGATATCATACTCTAATGCTGATCGATTCCTGTTCGATATAGCCCGAGCCGTTTCTAACCAGTCCGTTGACTACATCATTCATGATCCAAGTCTTGATGAAATGTTTCAGTCTTGAACAGGTCCACAAGTCCTCGTCGCTGACAACGGGTCGCAGTTTTGTGCAGCTGAGTTGTAGCTTTGGTTGGATCGCACTGGATGTCGGCACCTGCCTGCAGCCCCACGCCACCCGTGTTCTAATGGCGCAGCGGAGAACTTGGTACGATCGGTGAAGAGCGCCCTGTTATTTACCAATCCCAGAAAGTTGCTGGATGTGGAGACCTTCATAGACTATTTCCTCCTACAATATCGCAATGCGGCGCATGAATCCATAAAATAAAGCCCCGTCGTGCTATTTAAATCCATGCGAATACAGTGCTCGACAATGTGCCTTGATTCGAGTGATGGTACTTACTTTCGTGGCAATAAACTGTGCCCAGCTCGGGGAATCATTACGGCACAGTTGTATCAGTCAACGTTTGAAATAACCGGTTGCAGTACCATTTCGGAAGTCAGTTCAACAAGCAAGCCAAGCTGATAAAGTATTGCGAGAAGGTTGTGGTAAGTTTATACGCAAATCACGTGATGCAGTCCGATACAGCTTCACAGTAGCCTGAGTAGTCAAGCGGTGGTAAGATCCCAATGTTTCACGAAGGTAGTTAGACTGTATGTATTCCATCAATCGGAATATTTCCACCTTTGTATGTAAATCCATGAGTTTTAAATATACTTTGAACGTGTTCCCGTTCTTTGGATTTCATTTGCATAGATTGGGTCGAAGCCAAGTCCGGACTTACTGACTTTTCTTATCTCCTCGTTACCGTGGCTGACCGAATTCTGAACAATTCTGAACAATGCACTCAGCTCCTTATCAAATGCTATTGTTTGCATCCCCATGGGGCAGATGCGCTTTGTCACATTTAATATTCTTAATTTGAGGCTATATTTATTCCGTTTATTCGGCATTTATACAGTTGCTTCCTCCTATATTTGTCTACTTAATCTTCTTATCACTTGGCAGGAGCATTTGAGGCTGTATCCGTCCTGTTGTTGCCATTGTAGACTTTAAATAATATGCATGCGGGAGATTCAGTGATTTTTTAAAATTACGCTGCATTTCCTTACGTTGGTGTCAATTAAAAGTTCTCACCTGAGCTTTCGAATAATACTGAAAAGGCTAACTTTAGATTTTTTTTCTGCATTTACTAGGGACGGCCTGCAAAGCAGCTATTCACTTTGTGTGTGAGAATTTTCTAAATTCATTTGAGGTATGACTTAAGTGAAATTGAAAAGAAACGGGTGAAATCTATGATTAAGAGTTGTCTGGAAATTTCGGCGAGTTGCAGTCGAGGGCAAGAAGCTTATTCAGTTTTATTATCTGTCAAGATTTCGTTGGATATCTACGTTGTCATAATTTCCGGGAGCAATTATCGTACTATTCCAAATGTCGGCTGTGGTTCAGTTGACTTCAAATTCCGGAAGGCATTAGTCTGCTGGAATGCACAGGTTGGTGATAGAAGGTGCCCGGAACCCGATTTTCCGCATCTTATAGATCCGGCAACAGAATTTTCGAAACTCCGACCCTCATAGACTTTTGCGATCCATGCACTTGCTCTGACGATGCTGTGCTTACCAGAAGACGAAGAGATCCAATCTAGACTAGGATACAAATTCTCGTCCAAATTTCTTGTTTCGGAACAAAAATTATGACATTTAAATTTCCTTTAATACAAGTCACTAAGTTGTGTCAAAGGTGTCACCTGTCTATTAGAGATTGCCGTTTGTATGAACGTAAGTTCCCTTTTATCTGTTTAGATGCAAACACCAGCGGTCGCAGTGAAAACTTCCCAGCTTCGCGTGGGAATTTTTCACTTTGACCCTTCAAAATCACTGAAATTAATACTAAATATACTGCATGGGGGCACTATAACATACTTTGGGCCTGAATGCGTCGATAAATCGATATGCCATGTAAATATTTATAACCTGATTTTTACTATTAACTTAGAGCTTCATGGGTAAATTTTATAATTATGTGTGTGGGTTGTAATGGGTAATCGGCGTCAGACATATCAACAATTGCCTAAATTTTTATAGCCTGCCTATCCGATCTTCTGTTGAAGAGGTCCCACAAGGAAACGTGGTTTTCGAAGTGGATGCTATTTTTCCCGAGTAAGGCACTACAGACCAAACTTATTAGTTCATGGACTTTGTGGAAATCGATGAGTCGAATCTTCGCACGAAAACCATTTTGCTGATTCGTCTTTTAGGTCAAGTAGGATTACAAGCTTGTGGCCAGATTGAATTCAGAAATGAAGGCTTAAAAACATGTCTGATGGGGATGGCCACCTGCGCATTTACAGGATAGGTGACTAGTTGGTGGAGAGAGGGGAAAGCTGACTACAAGGAAAGTCACCGTGCTAGTTGGAAGAGGGAGAGGTTGTAGCAACCGCCTGATTATAAGCCAGTGATCACAAATTCAAGACGAGGGAAGACTATGCTGTCGGTCTAGTGCTCTGGCATTGGGCAAGGTGAAGAACAAAAACAAAATGTCTATCACCTACCAGACATGCGTACAATATACTATTTACTAGGAGGTTTGAACTTCGTAAATAATTGAAGGTTATGACTGCCTGTGTGCTTTGACTTAATTTGCGTCGCGGCGACTCATCCCAGACCATCACATAACAGCCGAAACTTCAGAGGCAGACTACACAATGTTGTGACATTAAAAGTGGAAAGGCAATACTGTCTGCAGATAGGAATTCAATCACTTGCATTCATGAAACGAAGGAAGTTGCCGTAATGTCAACTAGAGGGTGTCCTACGGGTGATCATGAACTGAAACAAGAGGGCGTCATTTTGCATGTCATTCTGTGCACGAGAACAACCCTGATGATGGTGGCAGTGAAAAGCGACAATTAGTCAGCTCTTACCTGTGACGACTGCCAGTTGATCTTGAGTCCGTGGTCGTTAAGATTAATATGAACTAGTTGGACTCGGAGGGTATCGTATGCTCTACACTTGACAACAAATAATCATCGAAGGTTGATATCGTAATTATGCTCCAAATATTGGCGCTGACTGTGACCAGCTGTGACAGCTCATGGGCCTGAATCAGAGTCAAATTAAATTGGTTCCAATCTCGGTGTATACAATTGGAGATATCATAAAGGCCCTGGAAATTGGAAATCATGTGAACATTTATTTTCAAGAAACGTCATTCACACATGACTTTCACGCAGACTCATTACGATTAATCTGAAGAATGCACATACACTCGCGCACAAATTTCATTGCCGTCTGAATGCAAAGCCTTGACGACCGTTTTCCGGCCACGAGACTTGTTCCGACCCAATTTTTGTTAGTTTGATTACGTGTTTTATGTGGTATCAACCGAGCAACAACAGCCAACATGATTCGTGATCTGTAGGAAGTACACGCGGATAAGAATAACATCAGTACTTTTGGAGTCACGAAGGGGAATACGATGCATGCTTGAGAGTAACACGCGATGGCCGGTTGAAAAGTATGTCACTTAAAACAGGTAAATGCCAGTCCCATTTCTCGCATCTGAAATGTCTTAACTTCAATATCATTGTAAATGGATACGAAACAGATACTTATAGCTTCGAAACACTCGGATAGATAGAATCATAAAAAAAATAGAGCACACTGACGATCGAACGCTAACCAGAATCACCATCTTAAGTCACGAATGTCTCTCTATGGTCCGAACCGCCGGTAAAATTTCCATAAGATCGGAATGGAGAAGTTAGCGGGTGGATAGGAATGGTGGATTGTTTGACCCCCATCAGTTTTTCAAATGGCTTAGATCAGTTTCTCGTGTGAATTTAAACTGTTTTCAGACAGCCAGATGAAAAACATTTGAGAAACATGGAAACCAAGGGTTAATGTGCAAAATGTCTCGTCAAATCCGTCCATGGAATTTATGTATCGAATTTTGCCATAAGCATATTCTAGATTACATAATGAAGGTCTTTTCATTTCAGTAACCACTATCATTGTTTCCACTAACCTATCACAATGGTCGGTCGCGTTTTTCGCGATCCATGAGGTTTATTCACTCTTAGAGAAAACTTAATTGCGTGGCCGGTGGTCCTGTTTTCTTGTTACGCTACGAAATCTTGTCCTGCTGCGTGTTCTTATGCTTTAGAAATTTAGGGCAAATAAGGTCTGCCAATGACATTTAGCTCACTAAACCCCGACTACCGACGAAGGTGTTCGGCTGAAAAACTGAAATGTATCTTCATGTTGGTATAGGTGCGTGTGTGCTTCCCTGTTGTTGTGATGGGAAGGCCAGCTTGACATCTTTGCAGTCATGCCACTGCGAGACATGCGCGCGCTCACACGTAAGCAACGAATAGACGCAGCGTGTAAGGTCGGACTAGGGTAAATTGATAAAAATCCGTAGCGAACATGGGTTGATGACTCAGAGCAGATAAGCAATGACGAACAAACTGAATGAGTGACCTCGTAAACTCTATGCAGCGACTCCACATTTATCCGAATAAGCCAAATGCATCACGGCGTAAGGTCAAGCCCTTAACCTAATGGTCACGTCGTGTAGACAGAGTTGAACGTATGAACGACTAAGTCGATGAGCAGTTTCGGAGTGTGCAATTATATTTTTGTCTTCTCTGCTGGCACTTCGCAGGCAGCAACATCCTGAGCGTCGTTCAGCTGAGAATGCGAGTGAACGCACAACGCGACACTGATATGGTCTGCAAACACGTTTTGGCAGCAGCGTTGTAAACCATTTTTAAGACCTGCCCTTTTCGGCTAGCATCTTTAAGTCCTCTGCTTTTTCTGAGTCTGTCGGAATCGGTTACTGCTGGAACGAAACTAACAAACCGATATTCTTATATCTGGTGTGCTTTGTGTATGTTAGGTATCCATAGGACAGTCATGTAGGTAAATATTTTAATTATACAACGAGCCTGGATGACGACTATCCGATGAAATGAAACTGCAATTTATGGTCTCTCACCAATACTACGTTATTGATAAGTTAGTTTACTCCGGTTTGTGATGCTGTATGTAAGGCGTCTCAATAGGAGCGCACTTGTGCTCAGACTGATCGATTTAATGAAATGGACCGGCCGTATATACCCCTCACACTCCTGCCTGATACACGCCCTCGTTGTCGGGCCAATGGTCGTGGTGCATCTGCGATTAATCATATTCTTGTGCAAGCGACCGCGGAGGCACAACGATCGCGCATGCAAATGTGCACGTGCCTCAGCGTCCTGGCGGTAAAACAAGATAGTACGTAACTACGCCTCCCGGGACAATCAATGTCTTCCGCAGACTACTCTGTGCAACGAACCATGCTTCATCCTAGTTGTGCATTGTCAATACTTTCGGCGCGCTTTTCCTCTACCATCAGTTCACCAATCGAGCTCCACTTACCGTTGAAAGATAGACGACGTGTTTTTCGATTCTGCATCCTGTGTGCTACTCAGCTCGAGCCGTTGAGCACCGTTTTAAATGGGCTTCCGAAACATTGTTTCGATTTGAGAAGGTGAATGAACTCCAGGAAGTTAAGTCTAATTCGGTGACGAAACACTACGAGTGGTTCAGCTCGGGAGCAAAACAGTTAACCTGACAAATGATCTCAGCGGTGATGCATCAACACTGGCACTACTTTCGACGCTAAATGACGCACGAATCAGCTGTGAAACTGGAACAGGCTTGTCCCAGCGCGATCCAAGTCTTTCCAAACACTTCCGCCTCTGCATTCGCTTCAAAAACCGCATCTGGTCAGAACGATCTTATTTGCGGTAAAACACGGTCTATCAGATTTCAGAACGAAAGCATGTATGCAGCACCAAGGAGAACAGAAAATGTGAAAAACATGGTGGACGAATATGCCAACCCTTCGGCTCGACGTCTGCATTTAATACGGGAAACCATGCTCAAATTCTGTTTCAGGATCTTGATGCGCCGTCTCAGTGTGTTCCCTGCCAAAACTACCGCTGTTCCTTGGTCAGTACTCTCCCATTCTCATTTATGGGCATCCGTAATTTTGCTTTCAAATCTCAGCTGCTAACAACTTACTGCATAATCTTGATCCTGCAGAGGGCCAACCGATATTTCGTAGTGTGTAAACAGAGAAAAGCAGCCTTCTGGTATCGGAATTTTCACAGCTTGTTGAAATGTGCTGATCGTCAGCTACAGAAAAACTGCTTCGGCCTACAGATACATATAACAGAATCATGCCGTCGTTTCTTTGGTCGAAAACTCTGCTTCCGTTTCATTAATTAATCTTTTAAAAACACTAACTGCATTCGAAGCATTCAATGCAGCGGGTATTAGAAAAATTACTCCACATTTCTCAGATGTTAGCAATATTTGAGTATGATACACTTGATTTTGTGATGTCCAATCCTGGTAATATTTCAGGTATCATCGCATCCTATTTCTCGATGTTCTTTGTGCATGCAAGGTTTCTTGCAGATTTGGCAAGGAGTCCAAATGCAAACAGTCCGTATTAGTTCGACACCTAGGATACATTTTATCCTTCAATCAACACGGTTCACTTGCTTCCAGTTATTGTGGGATTGACAGACAAGAAGTTTACCGAGTGACATAATTTGTTACTGGGTTTAATGGCCCGTCTTATCTACCAAATTACCGATGCCAGTGTGTCATGCCATTTTGTTCCAATAAGCACATAGTACACATTTTCGTTGTGAAATTTAGTGTTTAGAATCGCACGTTGAATTGAACTGCTTTTATCAGGTACGATTTCTGTGAATATTGCGCAGACAGAAAAATGTGAAGACTTACGGGTGGTCCGATACTTTTATCGCATTCTACGTGAGCGAAGTCGCTCATTGCTAGGAAATCAAGCACCTTATTTCTATAGTACCAAGCAACCTATAATGGTTCACGCAAGTTCAACATACATTTTGTAAAGTTTGGAAGCCATCTCACTTCTCTCTCCGATTAAGATCGCATTCAGTGCTCAACATGGGTTATTTTTAAGTACGTAACATTCTCTAGTTGTTTGTACTGTCCTTCACCTACTTTTATTGACCCCGTACACGATTTTTGCTTCCTAATATGATAAGCAGAATATCTCACAATGCGCTGGGATACCCAAAACTTTCGCCCAATAGTGGAAAGGAGGTCTGACTTGATGTGATGAATACGGTTGGGGTTAACAGTGTAGGATGACATATGAACAAACTCAACTCGGCGGTTCTGATTATCCCAACCGGAGGCTGGTTGGTGCATTGGTAACTCACAGGTATTCCAAATGAAAAGCCCGGATTCGGTGCTGTTTATGCTCAACTGAAGAGCTCGAAAGTGAATGGAACTTGAATGTATTGCTTTTGAAGTCTAAGGTTAATCGGATGCTTTGAAGTCCACTCGTGAAAGATACAGTTCAAAAGGTGGTCATTTAAGCAAGTTATTTGGGAACGCACTTATAAATGCTGGTATAGATGAATGTTTAAGTGCCTGGAATTTTTTACCAGATTGTTGACAAATTGTTTTCAACTTATACATAATGAACCTGCACCAACTGCGTTTGCACCTTCGAACTGCTAGAAGTTCAAACACTTATTTGCTGGTACTTCTGGTTCTTGAAGCTCCATTTTACAGTATCGCGATAGACCGGTTCTGCACCCAAATAAAGCATCTATAAAACTACGGAACTACTTCATCAGTCGAGCAAGTGTTCTTTATAAATTTTATTATCACATTGCTATTACCGGAATTCGACATCCACATATTTGGTACGGGATGCTGAATGTGCTCTCGCTCGGGTGCATAAAGCCGATGCTGACCTGGCTTGTTGGAGTAGCCAGACTTGAAATCAGTATACGGAGTTCGGCCTGTCGCAATAACGAACGGAAACGAACTACCAATAAGCAGTGGACTGGCTCCGACCCAAACTAAGCCATTGAGAACAACGAAGAAATCACAACAACTGGAACACAAGTTCGAGTTTTATTTACAACATGCAAAATAGGAGACATCCTAATTGATGGAATACATTCCGTCCAGTAGACTTCGAAGAATTTTTCTTTGCTTCACGACCGCTTGTTGCCATGTTATTCGTTTACCGATTGTCTACACAGGCTAGCGCAAAAGTTGTAACTGACTGTATCATCAAATGACTTCCACGTGGACGCATCAAACATGGGCAAACAAAAATCCCAAGTCTTTTACTTTCAGATTCGAAAAAACCAACTTCCCAATGTAAAAATCTCAATTATGACATTAGTGCCGCAACAACAGTTTACACCGGGTTCATGAATAAGTATGCATTGATTCAGGACTTCATTTTCGTTTTTTTCCATCACACGATATGATGGTCAGATGCAGCTTGTATCAGAAATTGTAGCCCTAAACTTTTCTCTGACTCATTTGATCACATCACCATTGTTGTAAAAGTGGCTTCGTGATGATTTCCTTACTGCAATATCTGAGCTATCTCGTTCGGATTCAGCGCGTTTCCGTCAACTAATGAATAGCTGCTGTAAAAATTCTCTTTGTTAATATTTT
The DNA here is from genome assembly GCA_008360955.1 of Fasciolopsis buskii. NCBI lineage: Eukaryota > Metazoa > Platyhelminthes > Trematoda > Plagiorchiida > Fasciolidae > Fasciolopsis > Fasciolopsis buskii. The sequence goes on from LUCM01009280.1 coordinate 63,959, forward strand.
CGACTTGAGCACTGCTTGACAAATCTTATCCTCGCCGAAGAGTGTTAGTTTAATAAAGTAAACGACAGACTAAGTTAACATGGGAACAATGATGAACCATCACATTCTGAAGTAGAAAATATGGTTTATGGAGGTCTGTTTTCACAGAAATGATAATAAACAAGGCTATTAGAACCAAATGAATCATTCAGGTCCTATAGACAGGGGGCAGTACTCAACGTAAAGCACAGCTTAAGAAAATCCATCTAAAAACTTTTATATCAGAATTCATGAGATCACTGCCATGTTTGGTTGAAACTTGGCTCACACTCACCGCATGATTTCGACACACACTGTTTTGGGATCCTTGCGAATCACAGTGACATAGGCTCTCGTTTTGAGTCATTATGATCGCATATTTGAGGTTCGTTTGTACTTGCATATTGCATTGTATAGATTTTTGCGTACAAAAATAATGCCGCATTTCAGTCAGAAAACGTGAAGGGAATAAAGTAAAAAAATACGCTCGTCACATTGTGAATATGTGAAAAAAACTCGTCCAGGAATAATCAGAGCACATTATGATAGGCGGTTCAGGAATTCAGGTAAAACACGGTCACGGTTTGTCAGAATGCGTGCTAAATGTTGGACACAGGATTTCCTATTGATTTTGATTCTGGAGGGCATGGAACGAAAAGTTGATCGTGTTGAAATGTAAGGGGGGGGGGAATTTGAAAGGTCGTTGTGCAGAGAAAGCATGGGATCAGAAGGAATTTTGTGAACAAATTTCTCACTTGTTGATAAGTGATGAGTCTGAGTTGCTGATCAACAGTTTTGGAGTTTTACCGCCCATTCATGTGCACTGGGTTCGGTTAGTAAAGAAATCAGACAGCCACGCCAATGAAGGCCTGGGACAACCAAATGCTCCCAGTTTGTGAAGTAGAACAGATCGTGGGACCGAATCGAATGCCGACGAATAGTCTAGAAGGGTGTAACGGACGGATTCCATTAATACATTTAGGGATTACAAATGTGGTGAATGAGTTAGTCGACAGTGTCCAAAGTGGGCTTATTATATTTATAAACAAACGGAAGGGGGTCGCTAGGTGGGTGTATCGAAGAACACAGGCGCTTAAGCACAGCACGCTCTGTCAGTTTAAGACCAGAAGACGTTAAGGAGATGGGGCAAAAACGTTTTGCCAAAGCAGTAGGACTGGTAGATCTAAGGATGGGTATAATAATGACGAGTCTCAAGCAGTCAGGGATAGAAGATGAGTTTATTCATGTGGTAACCAGAAAAGTTAATGCATTCATCAAGGCCACAGCACCATGTCTTGAAAGAGCTAAGGGCAGGCTCCCAAGACCAACCACTGTGGTAATTTTAGTGGTGCAGAGAAGGTCGAGCACGTCTTCCCTGGTAAAACGTGTAACCGTTATATCATCACCTTGTCCAAATATGACTTGGGTATAAGTGGAAGGATGAATGAAAGCACGATTGACGCTATCGACATCCACAGAACATTTCACGTTTCTTTTTATTCCCACACAACATTCGAATGCCGTGCCAAATCCCCAGTGGGGATGCGCTTGGTTTCGGCATTTATTTGGGTGGAAATAAACAGTACACTCGCGCTATCATGAAATAATTCACCATATGATATCATCGCTCAACTCAACATGAAGAAACTATGGAAGCACTGTGCAGCTGTTTCATCCTTGTCAGGAATCATCAGCAGTGCATATCCACTGCACCCGAACTGGGACGCGAACCCGAGACGAACGATTTTGAGTCGGCTCTGGACAGTTTGTTCAACTTCACCATATGATGTTGTGCCTATCCGTCACTGATTTACACGGCCACGGGCCGCTAGCACACAGCAGTCGACCCCTATTGACAGATGACTTCTCTGCAGGTAACCCAAGTACACGTTGCATGGTACTGTCCGTTGTCTACCATCACAGATACAGATCCGCTGGACAGAATAAGCCGTGGTGATTACGAGGTAAACTTCGAGGACTTAACGGATGACCTAGACTGGTACGAGAGAACAGCGGCTAGTGAATTGTGTCGCCTGGCCCGAGACAGTAGCAGACTAACGAAGCCGTCCACCAACCAACTGCAAAGTGCTACAAAACATCACGAGCGAATGCATTTCAAGTGACAGCGCGGCTCCATCTGAATGCAAATTGTGCGGCGTCGACCGTGGTTTATCTGACTGTCCGAATTTCCTAAAGGCTCCCGTGGAAGAGCGCTGGAACATAACAAAAATGCCCGGGCCTGCCTTGTTTGCCTGGACAAGTCACATCGTGCAACAACTTGACGGATAAAATTCCACCGTGATGAGAAAGGTTGCCTAGGTAGGCACCACAAATTCCCCAAACAGGCTAAGGTAGTGCCCACCTACGATGATCAAAAGGCAAGTATGGTTTGCTCAATTTCTCAGACCACCCAAAATCCAGTTCGCTTGGGTGTAGCCGCTGTGGGAGTGGTCACCCCCTACCGGGTTGGTAAAGGCGCTTGTCTTCGGATACAAGTTCGATGAGTGAACAATTTGCGTGAAAAACAACTTTCAAAGACTCTGACGTCTTAGCGCTGAGCCCGGTGGGCTGGACGCAAGTCGTGGCCACCGGCCGAATAAGGTTGCAGCTCTTTTCCTTGGACAGCGACGAACTGATCGAGCAAAAGGATGCATATACACTGACTGACCTGCGATATAAGTCTCCGAAATCAGCTGATGCGAATTTGCCCAGGTGGCCGCACTAGCGGGACATGGACATGATAAAATGACAACGTGAAAGAGCAGACCTGCTGCTCCGTTGCTGCGTGCCGGAGACACTAAATTATGGAACAGAGAGTTGGTGATGGCCAGGGCCAAAATGACTGACATAAATCCATCCACTGATTAGTGTTATTCATGTCTAGCTCCACGATTTGTTTTATATTATTTACACGAACGGCATGAGAGTGAATTACCGCAAGCAATTGTTTCGCCAGACTGTTATTCTAGCTACCATTACTGGCATCTTTTGAACATTGAAGCAGCGAAGGTTAACAGACCTTGTGTGAATAATTTGTTCTCATTTCAACATAATCCTTAAATGATTAATCGAGCAAACTGTTTTATGTGATTTTAGTTCGCTGTAGGCCGAAAACGTTTCAAAAGGTCACTAGTACCCCGTTTATTTGGGAATGAAATTTCACGCAGTGGGTTGTCATGGTACCCTACAGATTGACCGCACTCCGAACTCAACAAGATTGTATGAAATCAACAATCACAGTATTGTGTTAGTTCGGTTCAACGAACTCACTTAATCTGTTGATAATCTCTACCAGCATTGCGTCATCTCTAGTTAAAACCAATAAAAAACTTCGCACTTCATCACCATTGACCAAAATCTGTCTGTGAAGATGACAAAACTGCGCGCGCGAACTCACATAGAAGCAGAGGAATAAAGTTAATTTTGTGTTAATCAACAGAAAAAATACAAGAAACTCAGATTTGGGCATAAGCAGCGTTTGAGCAATGCGCAGCCAACGTCGAGTTCCAAATTCAAAGTATGATTGATTCGTAAATTTTACGACACCAGGTCATAAAGCTAATCAATATACAGTCACAAACGAACCTCATAAATGCGATCATGAGGACTCAAAACGAGAGCCGATGTCACCGTGGTTAGCGCGGATCCCAAAACAGTGTGTGTGTGTGTGTGTGTCAAAACCGTGCTGTGAGCGCGAACAAACCAAGTTTCAACCAAACAAAGCACACATAAGATAAAGCACCAAAGTCATTTATATGAAAATAATCTCATGAATTCTAATATAAAATTTTTGTTTCTATGGCCTTTCCTAAACTATGCGTTACACCACCCACCAAAATCCGTCTGAACCAAGCAAGTCAGGGGTTAGAAATTGGGGCATAGATTCATTTCTATCTACCTAATCCTTGCTGTCAGTGCATTCCTCTTTCTATGATTGCTTGGAGGCACTGCCCATCGAATTGGTCTAGCCTTCGTCGATCTCGTAACCTCTGTTCGACAGTTGTTAAGGCCACCAGGTACAGTTCGTTTAGAATGTAACCAAAAGTAATTGAGTCCTGGTAACCAGCGTTACGGAAGTGATGTGGTATGTGTAGGTGTGGATGCGGGTGGCTAATTGTGTGAGTGCATGAACGTATCTTGTGGTTGGCAAATGATATACACGGAGTAGTTGGAATATTGGCTGACAGAATGCGTGTTCTAAGTTACAGACTACTGCAACGGGCACATGACTCACTAGCTTGCTGTGGGGTATCTCAGTTGTGGAAAAAAGGTATCAACACGAGCCGCGGGAGCTGGTGGGTGGTGAAGGAATTATTTCGATTCATCAGTCAATGTTATAGGAAGGGTGTTGATTGGCGATTAGGTTCAGAAATTCGGTATTGTATTCCATGTTTATTTGGCATGGCACAGTAGGTGAAAATAGGATGTGTACACATGAATGCGGAGTCATCACTTTCTCCATTCTCGACCCTCGAAATTCGCTTACCGTCCGTTATCGGAAACTGTCCTATCATCCGCTCCGTCCTCACCTTCCAAGAGACCGCCACTGCGTCGCCTGCTCTAAATGGCCTTTAATTATGTATCCCCTTCTGTCGAGCTTGCAGACATAGTATATATATTCGCAATTACCTTTCCCAAAAGACCCTGGTCAGGCAGTTGGTTAGCTTCCACCCGTGAATATATATCGCGCGAAGACTAACGGGTTCCACGCAACTACTGCTGGAACTCAATGCTAAACGATTAGTAGGGGTCAAGGGTAAATGGATGATGTAGCTGGAGGATACCGATACTAGTGGACGGTTGTTTAGTATTCATTCGACTTCAGTTACCACTGTACTTAAAATTTCGTCGTCACGCGTTTGCTGTTTAATCTATGACAGCATTATCTTTCGGACGGATCTGATCAAACGTAACCATACTCCATCTCGATGACTGGCTTTCAGTCGCTTTCAGTCCAACAAAAGAAATAAAACGAAATTTTATATTTGTCCGACATATTCATCTGCAAGAGCAATTTTCTTACTTCCCTTCCCTTTCCAGTGTGAATGGGACATTCCGATGAGCCTTGTTGAGTATGTGCAGTGTATGCATGATATCGACATTCTCGTCTACAACGCAAATAATGTCGTCCACATAACGTTTTTAAAGTGCAAACTGTCCGATCCGTGGCTGCAATAAGGTATTTTCTAGTTTTGCCATAAACTTTTCGGCGAATAGATGCCCCAGAGAGGATCCCATTGCTACCCCATCTTTTTGACAACAAACATTTTCATTAAATTTGAATTGGTTTCACTAAATGATTTCACACTCGGTAAATTGTTTGATCATTTCCGAAAGACACGGTAGAGCCGGTTTAACTCCCTTCACTTTTATTGGTGC
>LUCM01009281.1:0-92518 GCA_008360955.1 Fasciolopsis buskii
TGTACAGTGCTTCCATGGTTTCTTTATGGTGAGTTGGGCGATGATATCACATGGTGAATTATTTCATGAAAACATTCAATCTCCTACTACTAAAAGCAGAAATTATTTGGGCTGTTGTAGAGAAGAAACAAAAAATTGGATGCGAGTGAAATGTTTCGTGAAAATATATCGTCCAAAAATACACTCCTCACAAATTCAACTTATCCGCTGACAACACAAACTCAAGTTTCATGAGTATTCGATAGGGTCAGTGTTTTCGTGAACGGTTGAATCAGGGAAAGCTTTTAGAAAGCAGAAAATTTTGGTATTTGTTGCATTGCTTATATAACAGTGGTTAAATCTCGCTGGCTAACATCATCTCCTGCATGTGCGAAGTTTTACTCACCTGCAAATTTGGCTAGTTTAAACCAAATGGAGTAAACGTTATTTGGCGAAATCCACACAAATCGCATTTCTGCTAAATAATGGTTGAGTATTAATGTTGAGTACGCAAGGGATCAGGGAACAAAAACGGTCGTTATGCGAATTCGTGATTCCTCTCTACAAATTGACTATGGAAAGACACTGATAAATTATTTCATCCGTTGGTTAAAGCTTACACTGTTCGTTTCATATGAATACCGGATAATGTTGGACTGATAGGACAGACTTATTGTTTTGATTTCTGGGTTTTCCGGCATCCTGCCAACGAATATTATTAAAGCAGTTTGAATAGTAGAAAATGAACAAAATGGTTTGGGTGAACATTTAGGGGGTAAACATTCCTGTATCACATATACCTGACGTAAAATGGGTGCCTTTTTAAACGCCTCAGCTTTAATATAACCGCTGTGAAAGCAGGAATGAATACACTCACTGTCAAACTAAATCCAACCAAGGACTCTTAGTAGCGTTTTGAACTAAGCATCTGCATGACCAGCTAAAATAGTACAAGTATACTATTTTTTCATGGAAGACAGATCTAGCTGAGAAACAGCCAGAATGGATGTACCTATTTACCAATGTCAATTAGCACTAAATCTGAGAGCGAACCTCACTGACGGCTGCAGTAGACAGTGAAGGACATACTAGTTTACTGTACAAATACATCTGTTTTAATCCTTCTCACTGGACAGAATGTGACATAATCGTCACAGTTCAAGATTCACTTCCGTGTCATTAACTGTCATCAGCCAAATGGTTGGAGACTCTATTGAACCTCAGCCAGGAAGACACTGAATGACTATTCCACTCACGTTTACCGTACACTTCCTTAATTCGTGCGATAGGCCAAGTCTCGCAACCATAAAGCAAAACACTACGAAGGGTGGCACTGTACACTCTTCTCCTGAGGAAAAACCGGATTTCATGGCGGCGCCACAAGTGTCTCAGGTTCGCAAAAGATGCTCTGGCTTTCGCAATTAGTGACGTACCCTCCTCCCTCAACTCTCCGGCCAAATTTGGTGAGGGTCCTGATGTACTTTAAGATTTCGACTAATCCTAACCAATCACTGCAAAGTATGTGTAGGCACAGGCCAAACGTCCTGACGCACGTTGAATCTCCTATGCAATGACATTCAGCAAGGCAAAGTCATTGCCACACTCAAATTCCAAACCTCCCTTCCCTGGGAGGGGTTCAACTCCACCTACTAAAGACCAGATAAAACGTTCTGTAGAATTTCTTTAATGATAAATTTAAAATAAATAGAGATATAGGGCAGCCTTGGCTCTTAGTATGTTCACTATTGCATAGTTCATGATAAAATAAGTCTGTTGTCGCACCTGTAAAGCACGAGTCAAAAATAAACTCTTAGAATTACAAATATGTTACACATGACTTTGCATTCGATTCGCTTACCGGGCTTATATGGCCACCAGTTTGTTACAGAAGTGGCCACCACACAAATTTTAGTGCTTTATACATGAACAGAAAATCGTGTTGGGCAAAATTTTTGCAATAATATTTAACCCGAAAGAGGACCTTCCGTATGAAGATGCCAATCGTCAGACCACAAAATCAACAGAGGCAGTCACATTTGCGAAATTTACGACTTTCAGGCAGAATCTAGTCTCCGGAAGGATGATTTCATCTTCAACGCAGAACACATTGAATCCACCATGATATTCATTCGATAAACGGAGAGCAAATTAGTTCAATTGGGAAGTCATTCACCCATTCGAAGGCACACTGCAGGTGACCATAGTTAAATGTAATTGAGTTAACATAAACATTTCTGACTTCAACATTCCGGAAGAGGTTTTTAAGTATGCGTAAACTAAATACCAGAGTTAGTAAAACTCACAGGTGCCTACCATATCCATTGCTGAAAGAATGTATATTTATTCCAAACAGTTTATTGTGCAATTGCGTTTGCGTGAGGGATTAGCAACCATGTAGAATTCCATTCCAACAAAGAAATTTGTAAACCTAAGCAGGCAGTTATTAAAAACTCTATGGGATTTATATTATGGTATCAGTGAGCGGCAAACTAAAGATATACGAACACGGTAATATCGATTTTTCACAGGGCATTAGCAAGAAGCGAGTCACACAACTGATGCAGACTGCAAAAATTTAGTGTTTCGCGAGTATCCTGTGTGAGGCACTGCAAATGGAAGCCACCTGGTTCTTACATCATATCCGTCTGCGATAACAATTTTGTGTACTGTCCTCTGATGTTACCATAACTGCAGCAAACACGAAAGAAAACCAAGCAAACGGAATGCCTAAAATTACTGCATATCATCATCATTGTTATGTTATGGTGTCACACGGAAAATTTTTTCAAATAATATTGTTGTTGCTGAATTCCACTGATATCCGTTTGCAGATCCTGTGGCAATCCCACCCTAGATTGATGGTGTTTAATCTTGTTTTTGCAGGGGCTATGTTGTGCAGGCTGTTCTTCTGCGTGAGTTACTCTCTTCGTAAGTTCATTAAACGTTTAAATTATGAAAAAATGCCTACGATTCATCACACAATGGTACATTTTATCGCTCAACTGTACTTCTGGCCTCGTGGAAACTTGTGTTTAGATTTTGCACGTTTATTAGGACAACACCATTGATCTGTTCACGAAAACTGATGTCAGTTAACTGCTTTGCTTTTCGGTCTTGCTCATAAATATCAACCGACATAGGCTGATAAGTTGAAGACGATGAGAATCGAGGCAAGGTTTTGTATTCGATGGAATGCGACCAACAATCAATTTTCGAGTGCATGAAATTGGTTTACTTGCACTGTGAGCCTGGTGATTTTGATCCAGCAGCAATAGCCAAAATTGATTTGATCAATGGCATATTTGACAGTGTCCATTTCAAACCGTAATTCGACAGTTTAGTTGAGGGAAAACAGAGTTATAATGCACGGAGAGAACCATTTTGTCTGCCCGTCTACCTTCTCGTGCGCAGTTAGTTGTATGCTACAAATAAGTCTTTCATCATTTCCTTTCCAGCAAAATAATAAACGAAACGTGCAAAGGAATGGTTCGGTAATTGTGCTTTAAAGTTTAACCTAGTCATCGAGAATTTACCAAGGACATCAGCGAGTAAACGGTTCGATTGGCTTTCCAACGGAAGAGCAATCACATGACACAAACTTTTGCTAGTGTTAAGCCGAGCTCATTGAAGCATATTTAAATAAATATGTTGTATCAGATAAGCAAAGTGAATTTTTACAGTCTGACGAGTAAAGTCAGGGATATTAGGATTTTAAGAGTCTTATTAATAACAACTTCATTTTAGTCAACTTAGCCGTTGTTTTTTCGTCATGCCTATGGTTTAGCCGTTAAGAGAAACCGGTTGAGAAAGATACCCTAGGTTTTATCCAATAATACAGAATATATTTTTGTATGAGTTGACATTGATTTTTGTTTATTGGGTAAAAATATAAAGAATTCGGACTATACTGAAGAGAAACTATTAGCTTCCGTTATTCTGATTAGTGTAACCAGGCCATGGTCTCAAAAGTAACACAATCAGGATTTGGAAACTTATTATATGAAGAAACTTGATTTTTCATGAGTGAATTCTACTGGTTGAAACCCACACCTGCCCCAAGCGCGATTTTCCAATTGCACAAGTGCCCCTCATGAACCGCTTCTTCATATATATTGACTTGAACGTACAAAAGGAATATTGGTCAATTGTACCACATTTTGCAATGAAAAATTTAAAGTTGGTTCGATAAGTACTTACGACGAATCATGGAATCACGATATGAACTACCATCTACCATTTTGAAAATACTTTTGATCACAACCGGGTTTAAAATATACAACCTTAGGTTGCATCCATGGGTGGGTTTGAATCCCACATTTGCAAAAGCAAACTCAAGGTCCAAGCGAAAAGTATTGCGCATGTGCGAACATTTAGGCTTGTAAGATTTTTTGAGGTTATTATATCCAGTACCTCAACTGCTCTTTGGATTCCATCATATCATCCTGAAAAACGAATTTTAAGCGAAGGCATTTCTTTTCTAATCCAAACTGGCAAATAAGAGATAAAAGGAAAATCTGTAATGATGTGGTTGATGGAAATTATTGTTAGTGTGATGCGTGGTCGCAGAGTAGCCTAAGTTGCATGGGACTCAGTGCTTGTATCATGAACTTGGACGGATTTGCAAATCAGGCAAAAGAGACTAATGTGACTGATTGCTGATCCAGGGCATGCATTTGCATGTGGTTAGATTATTATTAGACTATACGAAGCATCGACTCAGTTATCAGTAGTTAATATAAATTTGTTTCATTTTTATTTGAAAGTGTTCGTTCCATAATGTCGTCACTTGTAACTCAGCCCTTACAGAATTGAACGGTCCTACCAGTTTATGCAAATCACAAGCTATTCAACTTCCACGTTATTGCGCACGATACATCTTTGATTGTTTAGGAAAACTCGTGATAACTATATGCTGCACTTTTAAATTGTCTCGTCTCATTCAGCAGTGGTTGTATGCAATTGTGCTCAGAAGGTTCACATTTGACCGATCGTGGAAGGCATGCATTTGAACCAGCTTTCTCACTAGTTCAGATTAAGTATAATATCTTGGCGTCCTCTGTTGAAATCTGATCTCATTGACATAATGAAAAACTTACAAAATATCCGCAAACATTTTTTAAAATGGTTTTACTAATTCTTGAAACCAAACATTAGCTAGGAAAAGAAACTTGGTATTTGGACCACACTTCATTGATAAATTTTATCCCTATGTTTGCTATGCACCGCCTCTGAGCTGCCTGATTATGGCACACTTTTGCTCCTTTAAGGAGAAAGTGTTTTCTGTAAGACCGTACTATTTATCAAAACAAAGCTCGTTTGAGCTTACTGGATTTAACCGCTCTGACGAATAAAAATCTGTCTGAATTTAATCCCCTGAGCATCCCCGTAGCCAAGACGACGTTTTTCTTGATAAAATATCCGGTGGGCAGCGACCGTAGATTATGCGTGCATTTGAAAAAGCAACATCCTCAGACGTCTCGTACTGGATTCTCGTTCGGATTTTGTTCCACAATCGAAATATTCTGATTATAGATTTATATACAAAAAATGTTTGATTTAAAGCTTGCTCAAAAAATATGTACCCTAATTATCACTTTCCGTTGAACGTTTTGACCTGATTTTAGGATAAGCAAACGGACACAAAAATACCATTTCTAGCCATAGCACCAGTTCGCGAAAGGTCGATTTTAGCAATGTGCATGTTGTTTTAATGCTTGACCATATTGATTCAAAAACTGAGCACTGTCCATTTACCGATAAATTTTAACGGGATTGCCTGTAGCGAATTCAAAGAAAAGTTGGCACCAGATTGCCTGCTGACAACGATAACTCCAGTTTGTTGAAACGGAAGTTAAGCAAATCGTTTACTTATTTAACTTACAAACTGGAGACGAAGACTTTATTTGCAAAATACCTTTTGAGTGGGGTGGTAAGAGAAAACGTTTGAAATTTTTTGACAAAACGTATAATTTTCGCTTGGAGGCTATGCAGAATAATTTGGAGAGAAAGCGACGAATTTTGTTACACCACGAAATCAATTAATTGCGGCTGGGAGAACATCGACGCTAGTTTGTTCACTAATGAATTTAGACCAAAATTGTCTACACCTTTTTAAAAGACCTTCTTCTAATGCAATCCAGTAAATTGAATTTTGGACACTGTTCAAGCAAGATGGATCCTTAGAAAATCGTTTATTTTCGAGGTGCTGGAAAGACAAAAACGTGCTGTTCTAGAGCTTTCTGTTGAACTTAAACCCTGGTTAGTTTCATTGAAAAAGCTCCCAACTGGAAATTTCCTTCTCTTATTCTTCTTTTGGTCCTAATTATTGACACCAATCAAATTTAGCTTCATCCAACCTAACCATATGTTCATAATCGTTTGCAAAAATGCATCAATTTCACTTGGTCACCTTTCGTTGGCCAACCTTGTTAAAGTCGTCCATTAAATATTTGCTCGCTCGCCAATAAAGTAAGCGGATATGCCAAAATGCCCGTGACATTTAGCCTATCAAACGTCGGTTTCTAATGTATTAATGGAAATAGAGACTAAATGAATATGAAAGTGACCAGTGAGTGACCAGCGCAACCGTCACCTTTATCTGCGTACATGATGGAAGATTAGGGCTGAAAGGTTGCGTCACATTTAATTTAAACAAATAGCTTTATTTCCTGATCGTCTAGTTTCTCCTGCAAACCTTGCTACATATTGATAAATTGCCATAATGGCTGCAAATGCGGCAACCGTAAAGGCTGAAACTTTCTCCAGAAGCTGGACTGTTGAATCGTAAGCACAAGGATGAGGAGAGATAGGAAAAAACTCCTCACTTTAACTTTGTGTGCGAAACGTCCTATGACGAATTACTTTAAACGTCATTAGACAATGCTTTGCATTTGGTTTGCTGGTAACATGCATACGCGCTCGCACAAGCAGCTCAGCGTCTACTCTGTCCTTGGGTACTAATCAATAACAGTCCAGTTATTCACTTATTCCTTACGGACGACCACCGGTAGCATCTGCAAACTGACTCAGAAAATCTCGCTAACATGAAACAGATTTGAATCTTACACTGGTTTGTCCCACCGTAGGTAATTGGACGTCATAATCCATGCTATATGCGGACCTCCACCATCAAGCGTAAAAACGTGCAACCAACAAAACCAAATGCAACAAGGCACAGTTTCTTCCTATCTGCCTGATCTCACTGACTGGTGATTTGATGCAGCCTTGCCATGCTCCAGCGGAGAAATTTATTATTCGTATACCAGGTTTATTGCTGCAGGAAGAGGTTAACTGTGCACTGAACTACAATCTCCAAGGTAAATGGTAAACAACTGCTTTAAGGAGGTAGGTTATCGTAAAACCGCTTTGTTAAAAATGCATCAAGCTGAACTCTAAATCGTTTGGTCATAAAGTGGAAACAGTTTGAAGATTTGCTAACATGTGCACGTTCAACTGATTTCCTGCAAACGATTTTTAAATAACATTTTGTAAGTCTTTTACAAATCAAAAATTTTGTTTGTGATGATAACTGTCTGAGGGTGGTTCCATTTTGTTTGCGTTCTTCACCAGAATATTTGAATACCAAACTCAAAACATGCCGATTATAATTGCATTTTGTTTCGGAGTTGCGCGTAAAATTTGGACTTCACGATGAACAGTGTTACTAAGAAAAACATCAGAAAATGTCCTATTAAAACGAAAATAAAATAACCGAGAAATCAAATTGAGTGCCTGAATATAATGTTCGGTGCCAGTTAGTTAGTCGATTTCAGTAATTTAATGCATTCACTGGAATATAATACAAATATTTATGTTAATGTTTGCTTTTCATTCGAGTGTGAATCAGCCAAATAGTTTGTTGTTGAACGTCTTCGCGATTACTTGATAAGTGAATAAGCGACGACATACAGAGTACCAAATCAACCAAACCGGACTTTTATGTGCCACAAACCACAATAGTTTTGCTTAATGTTCAAGCAATATTATCATTATTCAGGAATAGATAAGCACATACCGGTAACGAGAAAACTTTTAACTATAAGGATTAGAAAAAAAGGAGTTAGTAGTAATGGAGCGACAACTCAAGTATATTTGCATGTGCTGACAAAAACTTGAGTCAAATTAAGTAGCGCTGACCGATGCGACTGTACGTAGTTCTAGACCTAATATTATCAGCCATTTTTAACTGATTTCCTCCCCTATTCCCTTCGAAAACAAAATGTGAAGCATCAAAGACAGTAAACCAGTAAAATGCCCCCAAAAATGTGCATATAGGCTTTCTGAACGTCATGTCTCACTTGTTTGCACGATTTTCTGGAACAAACCTGGACCTCATTTTTTAGAATCAAGTTCTTTTGCACCACTCATAGTAAAAACGGACAAATCGTACTGCATATCGTTGATTCGGGATTTTCCATGAGGTCCGGTTTCGGATACTACGCCCATCCTTTACTACTCTCGCAGAAACTATTCAAACAGATTTGAAACTAGTGAGCTTATTAGCTACGATGTCTGAACTCACCGTTTTATCCGTTGCAACAAAATGGTCTGTTAGAGTCGCTGTGTTGCGGCAGCTTTGTTGTGTGTCCCCATCATGATGTAATATATTTGGTGAAATATACAATATCATTATTCAGAGACAATCACCGTTTCTTACCTTTGGCCTCCTCAGTCAGAGAATAGAATTCCCATCGTCAGAAGAAACCCCTGATGCGATAAACATTACCCATGAAGTTCTAATAAAAATGTGTGCCTTAATATCAAATCAAAGTTTAGCCTTTCCTTAGGTGTCTTCTTTGCGCTTAATTCTGCTTTCTTGCTGATCCTTAAGTTTGTGTTGCCACTGATCACCAGGAAAACATGCGTCGATCGGTCAGCGTGAAATACTTTGGTAGATATTCCTCGTATAAATGGTAGTGAAATAATTGGGTAATAACAAGTCCAAATGATGTAGAGTGTATCAAAACATCGATGCGCCATGTACTGGTTTTAATTGTGAATGATATAATGTTAATAGCACAGCGTAAAACTTGCCGATGATCTGAGATAAACTGTGATACACGCATATCTGCCGGTGAAGGGGCAATGATTGCTCGTATGCTCCATATAAGGGCGAAATTCTAGCAACCACAGGCTACTATTTGCCTGGCAGTCTCCGAGAATCGATGTCAGCTTCGATCTATTTCAAAATCCTCTAGAAATTAGTCCAACTCTTGTTAAAATTTTCAATGGATTTGCTCCTGTTTCCAGATTATTACCGAATGAGCAGAAAATTGGTGCACTTTACATTGCGTTTGTGCCATTGTGCCAGTGCAAGGCGAATTCGGTTTTAGATTTATGTAATCGAGGTTGCCATAGGCCAGTCAAATGCAAAAGATTCTGAAGAACGTTCGCCTAAATACAAGTGATTTCCATGCAATCCCGGATAAACATGGAAACTGTTACAGGCATTTGATGCGGGGCTCGGTGGTATGGTTACCACCATACCCATCCGGAATGAGTTATTCCTAGCACAGTCCACGTGCAGTACGCATAAAACAGCAATTGATATCGACCATAGTTGAACAAGGACATTATGAAAAATCTAGGAAAGGCCGTTCCAAGTCAATAAACAAACTCTGCATCAGTTACAATTTAAAATTTGTGAACCTTCGGCCAGCCGTCATCGTCGTCGTCGGCAATTATCTTGTGGAAATTGTTGGAGGTGAGACAGACTAATTGTACACCCGCCTTCTTACTTTCATAGTTTTCTCAGAGGCGCAAACTTTGATTCATCATTGTGACCCTATTAAGTGGGAACAAGTAATCCGTTTGTTTCTTTTGTCTTTTACTATCTTATTGACATATTTGAGATCGGATTCATTAGAGGGAAATGTGAAATCTCTCCATCAGGCTCCAAGTATGTATCCGAATTCCAAATCCTAAATTATGTCGAAGTTTTGCACTTTTTTAGGGCAGAGCGTGTAGATCGGCGTGCACGCTGACAGCAGCGTTTCTTTATATAATTCATCCAAATATTTGCTCGTAAATAATATTGATTTTAGGAATTCAATGGCCAACAAATAACGAGCAGTTGCTTCCTTACCCAAGAGCTAACACTTTACGTCGGTCAGTAAACCACACAATCTACACGATTCGGAGACAATTTTTAAAGTAGCCAACGAAAACTGCTTTCCGGCAAAACATGTAATTTGAGCACCAGCTCCGTAAATCTGGTTCAATTTCTGGATTGCATTGCTTGCCCTAAGTTACAACCCTTATCCTCCGGTTAATGAAATCGTTGATATGACGAAGTCAGACGAAAACAAAAAACCATAGGGTTGGATCAGTGAGTCACTGATTACCTTTGACTCATCGACAAAACTAAGTGACCTCCAAAATCTGCTAGGATCTGCGGAATAGAATATTCATCTTGCATGTCCTTCTATTTTGCTGACAGTGAAAGACTTCAGCAACTTGTTCAATCGGTGGAAGAAATAAAACCCTTGTGTTTTATTAAAATGAAGTTTTGTTTCTGTTATATTTTGGTCTTGAGGTTTTGTCAGGAAATATCCTGACTATCCTGATGCAACTACAACTAGGCTGCCAAAATAATTAGAATTTCGCAGGTATCCAAAGTTTTGTCGTTCTTGTCTACCCTCCTTTCTATCATTTCTTCCGTTGACGAGGCGAAGGTAATATAATGGTTGGATGAATCGTGTCTTGAGAGTAGCACTAAGGTTTGCACAGCACGTAAATTCCACTAGCTCGAAGCTTAGTTTCCACTCAGCAGTGATTAGGAATAAGCGTTGTTTATCGGGTAAACAAATACCTTCGGCCTATTCACTGGGGAATCAGTTGTAACCTGGGGAGACCTTTGGCGCACTTATTCAGCTCTATGTGCTATTTCAAATTCATGACAGAATGTCTTCCTCCAGGGGCAGATGATTTTGCATTGGTGAAAAAACCAGAGGCATCCAAATAATCCGAAGCAACTTTTGCACTACAGTTCTGCTTTTGGCAATGCTTAAATGCTGGCGGATAATTTTGGTGAGCTTCGCCTCACACTGATTTCCATGTTTGCTATGCATTTTAGATAATGGTTCTTAATAAATCGCACGGAAGAACAAAGCTATCCCGCGTGTGTACCATGCTAATTGAACCCGAAGCATCTTCAGATTTGTTTTTCCTGATGACGTTAAACAACTTGAAGCAGTGAATTGAAATGAACCCATGAAAGTGTAAAGATTTTCTCGCATTCTTTCTTCCTGTCTTCTTCTGTTTAAATGCACATAACTTTATTTCCCACGTAAAGGTTTAAATTAAATAATTCTTTCTGAAAATATGTTGGCTACTGTTTTGATGTGCATTTCATGTTGGGCAGTGAAACTGTTGTTCGAGCTAAGGATGAATTTCGCATGACCTTTTCTTTCGACCGATGATTTGTCTACTTAGTTAAGCGATGGTTCTTTTGGAACTCAAAGGCATCCAAAAAATAGTATCTACTTTCGATATTACTACGCAGGCTGTTCGTACTCTTATCCACCTGGGAGTGATTGTTTTAAATCAAGCCTACTCCTTGCTGGTGATTGTCGATGATTCACGCTACATGAATTTTAATCTTACATGCCCTTAGCAACTAACTACCCAAGAATTATGTCGAAGTAAACGGAAAACTTTTCAGAGACTAACGCTTTTTAAGATTTCTGTCAATCACTGCAAAAAAACGGAAGTTTTGCTGAGGTAAAGTCAGATAAAATGGTGTAACAAACAACATGCCAACGTTAAAATGAGAATATTTGGTGGTGGTCACGTGTTGAGCAAATTCAGCTTGAACATTTTTGGCTTTACAACTACAATAAAATTCCATTTACCCGAAAGATTTCAACTCCCCATATCGGATTTGCATTTCGTATTTAATTATCTAGACATTGGGTGTATAATTTGTTCTGGTTAGGCAGCCAGTGGTTGCGCTCGATTCCAAATAGATCCGGAGTCGTGCGCCGCTAAGTGTCTATCAGTCTGAAATTATGCGCCACATTACAATGAAGTCGCAAAACTTTGCTGAACGAAATTTTATCGAACGGTAGCGACTGCGGCGGAGGACTTGAAAAAATAGTAAACATACCGTCAACTCGTCCTAAAATAAAGTGTGCGATGCTTATTACTTAACTATTAGAAATGATAAAATAGGAAGTATTTTCATATTTTGGATTGGTGCAAAAACTTCAAGTGCAAACTTCACTCATTCGTTCACCCTTCAAAATCCTGGTAGGAAGCGCACGAGCAATCAGTTAGAACTCTACCGCAACATGTTGTTACTCCAAACAGACACCAGCTTTGGATTGCGGTAAAGCGTGTTAGCTCAATTACTTAATCACTTTCTCTCGCGACTCACATACAAGTGAAACTAAACCATCAGTCTAGGCCACAAAAGTAGCTAAGTGTAGACATGTACACACAAACAGACCTTGATTTTCTTTTATAAAGCATTAGAAGTTCGCAGATTTACTTGGCATTTGAGACAGGAAATGAACTGGTGAATGCAACTTTTAAATAATCCCTAAATTGTTACAGTTATTTCCGTCCAGTCGGCCCAGCAGATTATCTTAGCAAGCTTTGCCGATTGTAAAACGTTTGAAACAAATTAAGATTCGCTTAATAAACAGTATCTTAATGGCGAGTTGAACCATAATATCATATGGCAAATTATTTGATGAAAATATTCTACCTCCTACTACTAACAAATACCAAGTGGCCGAGCCCTGTAGGTCATATCAAAAGCCTTCGTCGTACTTAGGCTACCTGCAGAGAAGTCATTGTTCAGGAGGAGGTCGATTGCTGTGCTTCAGAGGCCCGTGGCCGTGCAAATCAGTGACGGATAGGTGCGAAATCGTCACGTGGTGAAGTTCAACAAACCATTCAATGCCTGCCCGGTAGCGTAACGGCTAAGGCGTTCGACTCAAATTCTTTCGTCCCGGGTTCACGTCCCAGTTTGAACGCGGTGGATACGCACTGCTGATGATTCCTAACATGGATGAAACAGCTGTACAGTGCTTCCATGGTTTCTTATCGGTGAGTTAAGCGATGATATCACGTGGCAGATTATTTAATGAAAACAATATTTTAACTAATAATGGTAAAACATCAAAAATAAGTTAATCTTACTGGCGTTGGGTTTATATTTCCCACCCACTAGTCAAAGGAATCTTCAAAGCTATTATCTTTTGCAGAGTTCAACTTAAAAGTGAGGAAAGCCCTCAAAGCGGAAGAATCAAGTTGAGCAAGTTAAATGTGCAACCTGGCCGAACAATCTTTCTGACACACATCAAGGACTTATTCAACATGTCCGTCGGGGTTGTTTACCACAGGATGTTATAGTCGACCCCAGGCTTCTGCGATCACAGTGACGTTTAATTCAATGCCGATGAAGTAGCTCCTATTGGGAGATAAGACATAAGTTGCAAACCAAGTCAGAAGAGTGTACTGTGACCAGATGTGCGTCAGTAAAATTAGAAGAACCGTTTACACAGTGACGTAAATTGTTCTCGAGCAGAAATGCTCCACTTGCACTTATACCTCTTCCCCAAAGTTGAAGAAGCATCCATGTGCAGTCTAGGTCGTGTTTGAGCTCTGGACGAAACATCGTGATATACTCAAGGAGGTTATCTGAGATGGGGCACCCTTAGACTACTTTAATCAAAAGACTCTTTAAAATGAATCAGATGTGCAACAAGCTGCCTAATCAATGAAAAGAATCAGTGGTTGTCAGAACGCAATATTTAATGCCTTGTCTCTACGAGATCGAAGCTGAGGCAACAACGTTGAGCTGAAATTAAAATATTTCAATAGCCCTTGGATCACTTAATTATGCTAGCTGATCACGCTCCTCTAAAAAAAATAATTCTGGGTGTAAAGAAAAATGAGCAGTGATATGGGAATATTAAGTACGAATTTAAACACTCTGAAGATGGGAAACTATCTGGCTAGGGTCAAGATTTTGAAACATTAATGAGCATTAATGAGTAACAAAAGGTTAGGTGAATGAGAGGAAAATATGTTACCAGGCAAGGTGAATGAAGGAAGTGCGATTACCCATTTTAGATAGTCGAAGATATTCTGAATGGGCAACAAACATAATGTCTAAGTAAGTCAAGGATTGCCTTACTGTACAAAAATTATGAACAAAACAGTTCAAAACTGCATTCTATAAAATGACAAGAATTAAAGCCCTTGAACTGAACCCTTTTTGACATTTGTGATAGTCATAATAATTACTTTGTTATGGTTTCTCATTCTCTGATTTTCTTCACGCTAACAGTTTACATGTGGTTCCGAAATAGCAAATAATATAACCGGTGGATAAGCCATGGGATGAGCAGATGGAAATTTATTAGAATCCATAAAGAATCGTTTGTTGCACTGGAAGTCTTACCCGGTGTAAGACTAAAATTTTTGGTCAAACTAGTAGCAATATACAGGCGGTAATTGAAGATTATTGGGAACTACTATCGTCCGATGTTGTTTTCAATGTGTACGTTATTAGCTAGCCGAATTAAACATGGCAAATCTATCATTGATAAACTTTCGTTTGGGGAACACTTTTGTGTACAGTGAGACAACTATCATCGATATTGAGGGGGAAAACGAGATTCCGTTTTCTAGATGGTCATTGTCACTGGTGCTTAAGGGAGAGTGGAATTCACCTTGGGCTGGCAATAAAAGTACTAGGGAACTAAATTCTACCGAATCCACACAATCATCAACGGCTGAGATACTTCGATGAAACTGGCCAGTACAACTTGCTTATTACGGTGACTTCCATATTCGACCGCACACAGTACGCGGTGTTCAAACTAAGACGCTCTGTCATATTCGCCCAGATCTATGCTCAATGAAGAGTACTGTTGATTGATTGAAAATCTAAAACGAACAACTTAAAACGTATGTGGAATGATGATACGCGCAATACAAACGGCCAAAATCTTGGCCAATGATACTAAAGTTCAACCGAAAATACACCAACGTGCCATCATACTCCAGTATATTTTCTGATGTTATAGATTTCGTTAGAACAAGGGAGGAAAAAAAGCTGATTGGTCTGCTTACATTGCCCAGAATTACATAAGAACTTTTGACATCGTTGAGCTGACACTGCTGGCATTTCGTTCTTGGTAGTTTACGCAGTATTTCGGACAACTTAAGCCATGAGGTGGCAGCGCAAGAAAAAAATATCTCTGATTCGCCTCAATTTGAACAGTTTTTTATACATGCGCATATACGAAACGTCGAACTTCACACTTCCCGTCAGGTTAGTTTTACTCTGGACGAACCCAGAGTATGAGTGAGCACATAATATATTATTTTGCGATATTTTATTCAGATGCAAAATAGTTCATAGTGGCGTAACACTTGTCACAAAGATATCCTAATCCCTGTCGAGTTCGTTTACAATGAAAAAAAAACAGTCAGATTGTTACACCTTAAAATAGCGAACGTTTTACTTGTACTAGCTAAATTTCATAGTTAGCACTGCCTAGGCATGCGCTGTTCACTGAATTTCCTTCCATTATCCAAAAAGCTTGTGGTGTAACTTCATATAGGACACGGAATTTCACTGTGGGCAATGATAAGTTAGGGGGTTGGTGAGAAAGAAAAGACCGAACAACTGAACCTAAACTTCCCCAACGTAAGCATATGCTCAAGTATCATAGATTTTATTTGTTAGCCATGAATTCGGTAGTGAAATTTGAGGCCCATGCACCATTTGCTCCACATGCGAAAAGTGACCGAGAATCTGAAAAATCGGCAAACATTAAAAATTAATCTGATCTGAAAGAGTGACCACCCGTTAGAATGAATCGAGTAAACAATTTAAGGCCGTTTATTCACCCAAATACTAGGAGACGACTGAAGTAAACTCGATACAAGGAGGATGCTAGCAACTAAAGCAGGATTGAATGAGCTTTTTAGATATTCATACAAATTAAAACGCAAAGATTTTGCTCACAGAGGGATTCACTCCGTCTAGTTCATTTTTCGACAACTATTATTCTGCAGCACAACATTATCGTTGCCAGTGTAAAGTTGCGATGAAAGTCGGAGTTTTAGAAATCGAATATGAAAGAACTTATCAGTGAAACTGCTCTCGAAATTCTTTGACACAACAGTAGTAGTCGTTTAGTGGCTATTCAGCAAAACGATCGTTGATCTTCTGTTGTCACGGGTCTACCGAAAACAAGTGGGACTGCCTGTAAATGCTCATTTGAAATATGGTCTTAGATTGGAATTTTCAAGATGCAAATTGAACAAACTACTGAGAGAAAATTAGTAAATTGCCTCCGACTGTTTTTGGCAAAACCATGGTAGTTTGGACACCCAACATGAGATATGCAGTAAATAATACATGACGGTGAGCATATGAGAAGTGAATGCATCCTAAGCTAGTCGTTAGCACCACCGAATGAGGAATCGGATGTGCACAATTAATGGTACATCCCCATGTTGCCTGTACGTGGGTTGGCTGTCATATCGATGGTAAAACCTGAATGTGGAATTAAAATGACTAGGTACTTGGTTGCGGAAATTAGCAGTGATATTCACAATGTGAAATATTCCCGCCTGAAGCGCTTTCTCCCTAGAACATGTAGCAATAACTTGTTGGCAGTACTCTAACATGGCAAATTTGGCTTGCCAATCATTCGTATGGAAATCCGTTTCTTATTTCGAGATATCGCATGCTGATATGAGGAAAGGTGCGTCAAAATCGTTAAACCTTGAGCAATGATCACTGTCTGTCAAATTTCTGCTCCCTGGTCAGTCACATCTTGTGACCGTATTTCTCGAGTTGAGATAGCGAATACCATCCCTGGTTCCTATAGAACAGCAAGTTATCATTATGCTGACGAGAACCTGTGTATCTGATAGGTAATCATTGAATCAGAGGAAGCGTTTGAAAGCACTGACACATTTCGAACCTTACAAAAAATAGTTTTTTTTCTTTAGTTGCATTGGTTTTTCCTAATTTCTACTGTTCCAAAGAAACCGCATCTGCGCGGATGTCTGTGTAATATAAGTTTACATATCTCTGTATTTAAATGAATATATTTAATTGGTTCACTACATACGTGGTTATTGGAAACAATGTACAAGATAACTTAAATGGGCTCGTTAATTAGACATAAACGAAAGTCATTGTGCGGGGTCAAATCGATTTTTAACTAGTCCCTGATTTTCAAACCATCTGTCATTTTTCGTATGCAGAACAAATGGTGCTTGGGTCACGAATTTTACTAGCGAATCAGCGTATAACAAGTGAAAGCGATAATGCTTGTGCTTGTTTATGCTCGAGAAGGTTCGGTTCAGTTGATCGGTCTTTCTGGTTCGTTAGCCGTTCGAATTGTCATAGGTCATTATTTGCTTGCATGTACATTTGGTTGAACTGCTCTTATCAGTCCACTGCTGTACCGGTTGGTTTCCTGTACGTTCGTATAACAGTTTACCAGTGATCAGATTTAAACAGTCAATTTATACATGCGGTGATGCGTGTTCGTGACAAAACTGCAGTGACTCCTCTTCTCCTCTTGCACTTTTATCCGGTTTGACTTCTGCGCAAATTTGACTTCAAACAAAACACTCACCCGATTCTTCTGTGATATTGAATTTCATCCTAATACCACACTCGTATGTCTGCTTTTTAGTTCTTCGTTCCCCCACAGTATGCATTTTTTTAGCTTTTATTTGTTCATAGTGCACGGAGTAAAATGTGTGAGCCATGAAGACCATTTGGTTTTACTTTTTTAATAGGTCGAAATGTTTTGTGGTGATTTGCCGTGCATAACTATGTCAACCGTGTGAATCGTGACTAACACGGGAAAATGACTACTCTTTCCTAAAAAGTAGTATTAGATGACCTGGGCAACAACCAGTTCCGTATGCCAGAAAAAATGTTTTCATGTTGGCCGCGCAGTTTCTACAAACTGGTGGTGAGCTTGTTTAATATTACTTCTTATTTTCTACGTGCGCACTTTTTTAATCTTTCACTTTCTTTGTAAATGAAATAACTGCGCATCATCTTTCAGGAAGTGGGTCGCGGCCGACAAATGGCTACCAAGTTGATCGGCGGTGGGATAGTTCGAACCCGCGACCTTTACGTTCAAACCCCATGACCTTATCATCGTGGCTGCCGCCGGTTGCGATAATCAGCTTTGGAAACATCTAAAATGACAGCTAATCATAAAAGTAATCTTACCCGGTCTTTTGTCTAATACTTAAATTAAAGGAAGTGGGAATGTGGATTTATCAACATAGAACCATTTTCGCTGAAAACTTGACATTACGTAACATCTCAATTCTCATACTGATTCGGAAATAAATTTAGCGACGCTGTTCAGAATAGAGCAGGCGTTATCACACGTGTACTTCCTACTGTAATTGAACCCGCTGTTTCAGATATCTGCCACATACAATTCACACTTGAAGCATTTCGGCGGAATTTTCCGCGGTTTGAAAATCACCTTCAGTTAGATACTCCCTATCATTTGACGGTCATTTAGGGCTGTTTTCCGAAGTCACGGTAGTAGTGGCTAAAATTGCAACGAGTAGGCATGTTTATACGTTACTCACTTAAACACTTAGCAATTCCCGTGTTACCTGTGGTGTTTATTCTGCTGTTGTGCAGAACTTCTACAAATAGCGCGAGACTACTGAGCAATGGTCAGTAGCTACTGACGGGCGACAATCATGGACTGATAACCGACGGTGAATTGCACCTTAAAAACGCGGACGTTTACTGTAAATTATTCCCATTGCATCGAGAACATTGCGCCTGAAGTAAACTTTCGTTAGTGTGTAGGAAACTGGTGATTGTAAAATCACTGTTGCACCCGAATAAGACAGATCACCTAGGTAGAGGTGTTGAGCAAAAGCAAAAGCAGTTTTTATGACCACCGTTTTGTATGTAAGGCTTCGATTACGAAACACCGACAAAAATGTAACAGTTGTTTATTTGCAATTTTTGTTTCCAAATAGGACTCACATATTCTGATGTCTACGTGGAGGTGCAAGTCAGAATAAAGGGTAATGGATACGTCTAAATTGCTTTCGTTCTCTTAGTGACGAGCCAGTGTAATTTGCCCCATAAAGCAAAGCCATACCAGTGTGCCTCCTAATAATTATTCTGTGACACTAGCCGTATTGAAAGAAAAACTGTACAAAAGGCTTCACCAAGGATTTTAGTGCATAAAAACAAGTGGATTAATAGAATCCGGATTGTTAGACTGATTAAGCTGCTTGGTTTTTCGTGATGAGTCCCTAAGAGATTAATGAACTACTTGCTGAAAGTAAATGAATGAATTTGTGGTACTGGTAAACGATGGAAACCGGGATAGCTTAAAATTGATCACTTTGTAATCATGATACCCGTTGAGCTTTGACGTGAAGGCATTCCGATTCACGAATATTCATATGTACGTATAGTGCCAGGTGTATTTGCGATCTACGCATTATCTTGAATTCATTTAGCCTCAAGCAAAAGGTTTTATTAGTTGTATTTCTGAAACTGATATAATCGTAACCCATGATCACTATTTAATGTGGTTAATTTTGAAAACAATTAAAACTTGGTTGAATCGAACCCCATCTCTGCGATCATGATTAGGACTTGACAACTTATATATGTAAATGAGTGCATGGTCGGAACTTCCGGATCCAAGCAACCATGCAGCAGATCATTGACGTTTGCCGTCTTATTAGGAATATTGCGTCGAAACGATCGATATACGCACAAAACAGTTTGAAATCGCACAGCGGCTGCTGATATTTTACAAATAATGCGCTCCATCCTGTTCATAGTAAAATCAGATCATTATGAGATAGACGCTTCCCATTAAAGAACAGAGAAAACGCATGCCCAAACTAACCCGTTACGACCGTTCGACAAGCTGCAATAAGACAATTCAAAGAAACAGGTATTATGAATAGGCAACTCCATGGTAGTCAAATTCTTACCTTAATGAACATTAATTTCCAAAATTACTAATTTAGATTTGTGCATAGGTCTCCGGATTTCTTACAAATGATCCCAATGTACTGTCATATTCGGTGGATGAGGAGTTGATATCAAGTAATGTGCTAACAGGGATTTACCTCATTCACACTTATATCCTTTTGCTCGTTTCATATCAGCCATACATCACTTTCGAAGATCATTATACCAGTGCTTGCGGTATGACGATGCATTAGTTAAGCAGTATCTATTCTTTTCGCAGTATTGAGGATAGCGAATAATCTCCCAGGTTGTTCCAATTAAAGTAGAAAATTTAATAATACATTGAAGCCTTTGCGTCCTGTTCGAGTATTTCCTAATCCCCAGTTTAAAAATTCTCCTTTGGTCTAACAGAATATCGTATCTCCTCCAGTGACGAGAAAAGTGCAAAGATTTTCGCCAAACTAATAACACGAATATGTCCCAAAATAAATGAAATTTCTGAAGGGAAGCCATCCAAATTCTGGTCGCCAACAACTGACTCGTGTACATTGTCGTAGAACACTATTGTGGAAACGGCCTGATTAAATACATTAATTCTGAATTATATTTTTTAAGAAGCAAAATGTGTTTTATTTCCAGCAAACTTGGGTATGGAAGTTCATAACTGTGAACTCAACAACAAGCATTTTAGAAATGTGATTGAGGACATACCCTCAATCTGTTCCTTGGCAGCTGAAACAAACACATTATTTGTGCCATTGCTGGAGGGAAGCAAAACCATAAAGCCTAGTTCACATACACGTTACTCACGATTACCGCAAACTTGCTAATGTTTTTCAGTATCCTGGATTTCGATTGTTTTTTATAAGCAAATCGTTAAGGCAAACAATGTGATGCAGATTTTAGTCTGGAGTATTTTGTCATTCACAATTTCCAAAAAGGACATTACATGCAAAATATTGACTCATATTTGGGAGAAATAACCAAAATGCATCTGCATGCGACAAGTGTGGCACCGCTGAATCTATTTCAAGTCACGCTATCGATTTTTACCGTCGCTCACTAACACAGGAAGCTAAGTAGATTGCTCGCAGAAACCTGCTTAACCTAACAGCAATGAATTTTGATTAATCAATCGCAAATACATACACCGTATTACCTGATAAACAAATTCATCTAACCTGTGAAAGTGTTACATTTGCTGAGTTTGACATTTCGACCGCAAAATTATCAACATAAGCTTGGACACTAAGCGCATTTTAACTTCTAAGTTTTCACTGTATGTTCTCACGTTAAATTCTGTGAGCACCGTGTTTGAAAAGCGCAACCACTACTGCCCCGTGGAAGTTAGTGACATAGGTATATATATACATATACATATATATATATATAGAAGCAGGAAGTAGTATCTGGATGCGTAAACAAAATTTGCCCGGGAGCACACGACCGGTTTCGCGGTTATTGTCGCTCGTCAGGTGTGCGTACCCGATGCTCTCTTGTCCAAACATCCACATACTTGTACACTCCGAATTGATTGATATTTCTCACCAGAATCGAATCTGTAGCAACAGGAGTGTGCATGGAAGCTCTTCGTCCAAGAGTCCATATATATATATATACGACATATAACTAGTCCGTTCACTTGTAAGTTCGAAACTAGTTACCAGGTCTTTTCCGGGTACCTTTGAATATGAAAAACTGACTTTTAATCCTTATCCCGTGGCTTGCAATGGCGCGCGCATTATCCCGTTGAGTTCCGCAATTATCCTCCGAGACTAATGTGTTACACGGTGACAGCTGATATCACTTCCCCTAGTCTTCCACTGGACTTCAGTTTCACTCGATGTAACACTTGGCCTAATTCTCGCTGCATTTTAGCCCTAGAGGTTTTACTTTGGCTTTCACTTGTGTGCATAATTTTGGAAACTGAAATGCAGACTATTTTTAAAATAAACGAAAATATAACGGAACTGGAGTGTAATATCTGTTCCACTCCGTAGCTAGCAGTTTTGTGAACCGTCTATCGAGCAAAAGGAGGAAAGCCACTTGACAAATCTCGCCACGGTCCCAGACTCCGATGTATCGGTTTCTCACTAGAAACCTGGAGAATAATCATCACTTCCTTAGTTGAAACATTATCACCTGACGATCTAAAGACTTCCCCTAGAATGCACGCAAGGAACTTTGGGGGAAGAAAAAACTGCTCTTCTCCGCCGACATAAAATCATCGTAATAAACGACATCAATATCTGTGAATTTCGTGGAAAAGGATAATGTGAAATTCACTGAAGTTGGAAATCTCTACGCATCGTGCTGGGTTTGCACATAAATCTATGATTTAAAGTTGACCGTAGGATTTCTATACTGTCCGCATATGTACTACTAACAATTGTTTTCTTATTTTAAACTGCAGACAAAAAACAGTGAACATTGGCTAGACAGACTTTTGCAGGCTCCTTTTCGAACCGGTATTGTACGCAGTGGTAAAAGCTACCCAACAAAATGGCAGTGGTTATCCAGGAAGCGAATCGAAGAGTGTTAATCGAGGTATATCATTAGAATTTCAAACAACCTAGAGACTGTGGGTATTCAGAGCGATCTCCAAAAGGAAGATCTAAACCTGTAAGGGATATTCCGGAAGAGCAAACTGAGACAACAGTGATCCCTAAAATTATCAAATTCACTAATCGCAGTGGCAATCCGAATACGACGACCAAGGGCGAGGTCAATGTTGCAACCGACATATGGAGTCTTTTAAAAAATGAACCAGTTGAAATGTTAGGTATTTCACTCTTCAAAGTGACGTGTCGGCTGCATACTAATAAGGCCCTTTTTGTCGTTGACAAAAGCAAGTTTGTTACGTTAATAGTACGTTCACGGATCTCACATGAAGGAGAAATTAGAACCCTGTTTAGGAAGACCGAAAATCCAAAACCTCTGAGGTTTCTCATCTATTGAATACAAACCGCAGACGTTTTACTCACATGTTAACTCCAGATACCTGCAGACTTTTCAAGTACAGGAAAATAAAGTAACAAAGCAAAAATTCATTTTTATTGAATTGCTTCGTGAAAAGATTGCATTCGTTTATACTGATTGTATTCGGCAACCATCTGTAGGATACAGCGATCTCACCGTTATGTAAATAATTTGTCAAATCCAGAGTATCAAAAGGGATAGAAAATAAATATGTATGCCTATATTTATAATAATAAACTTGACAGTTTTTGTTGAATACATACGTACCGTTGTATGCTCTGTTCAAGGGGATTTTCAGAAGATCCTCTGGCAAAAATATAATTGAAAAATAGATTGGAAATTGCAATTTAGACTGGACAGTGTTCCAGTGATGAATATCACTTTTCATTGCAATTTATTCGGCTTGCTGTTCATCGACTGACTGGCAGCCCACAAGTTTGGTACTTTGTGAATAAGACCATTTGATTTTCACAAACCCGAAAACCTTTAACTCGTTATTTTTATGCTCTAACTTTCAAAGAGCGAACTGAGATTCCTCAGCACACCGTCTGTCGTTGTTTATTTGTACCATTCCATTCCAGAAAGTGAGTCCATATTATCTGTACTTTCTAAGGTGTGCCAATTGTTATCATTTAGACACCATACTTGACTGGGTGCCCTTCGGAATCAGCTGCCGGGTACAAGCATTGGTTTTTCGGATATTCTTACACTCACGAAGCACCAAGCCTGAGTTTCGCTGTCACTAGAGATTTTGTACCTCTTCCTCCTTGGCGATATAAATTCTGGCATCATATCGTTTCTTAACCCTGCCAAGTGATATTCAATTATGTTGCATCGTTTCTCATCCGTGCAGAATTACTGAACTCCTTCTGTACCTTTTCTTTCCAAGGATATTTCTGGTGACGAATAACGAAATTTCTCGCTATGGCTTCGTTACTTCGCAAATGGCTTTCATACCTGATTTACTTGTTTTATCCCAAAGATATTCGTTGACTTTGAATTTGTGTGGTCTTGATTTAAAGGTATATGAGACCTGGGACCACAGAATGGGCCTCAAATTAAGTCTATGGCAGTTAGTGATAGAGCACTCAATGATAATTCTAAATCATATCTTGCACCTTTTCATCAATTTAGGAATCGATCTAACCGCCTGTCATGCTTGACACAAGACAGACCCTGTAGGTCTATCTTCAAAAGTCGAGCATCGAAGCTATGTTATGAAACAGATTAAAAATGACAAGTGGAAACGAAATTGAAGGAAGAACATTTGTAGGCTAAATTTCCCTTAAACATTTTGACTGGTAAGAATAAGTAGCGTGTTGGGATACGGTTGGTACATCCTTAGTTATGTACTGGAAACATTGTTTGGAATTTTGTGAAAAATTGCTGATTGTTTGAAAAAGAAATCAAAGCGATCAAATCAATCGCACCTTGTTCGGTCATATTTTCCCGCACTCAAAACTCAACGGTCCACTCAAGAACGGTTTCCTTATCCGAAAAACGAATGATTAAAGAGAAGGAATTCTTAGTAGATTTAACCTAGGTTGAGCTGAAAGCTCCGAGGCGTCCTTTTGGCTTTCGATCTTGCTTCGTACTTCCCTAAACCATCAGGAAGCACGATGCACTGGGCTGATGAGCTGACTTAAGTCGTTCTCCAACTTAATATTGTCCAAATAAAAATCAATTTAACTTCGGGATCCCGTCTGATAACGTCGGTAGTGAAGCTTAATTAAATGTTGTGCTACTGTTTTGGTCTTAAGATAGATAATACACTCCATCCGAGATCGAAACATCCGTGGTTGTGAGGCTTTTTGCGTGATGTTTATATGAACCACTCTTTTGGTTTACAATATTCCGCTCTAAATGAACTTATTCACAAGATGGTCGTATTGGCAACACGTGCATGGTATGTACTCTAACATTTCAACTCACTTAACGACTTTGTAAGCCCTGATTATGCGAGGGAAAATAATTTAGGAAAGCTTATTAATCCGACTTGTTTATTATTTCAAATAAAATATAATACATAAATATGTATCCATCTGACTACCCTCTGGACTTTACTGTTCACTCACCAACTTCCGGTCATTCGGTCATCCTTGTATTCGGAAAGTACAAGCCCATCATTGGTGCATAACCGCCATCACACTCTGGGTTTGAACCTAGAACTTCCAGCTGAAAGGCACGTGTCCCCATTTCTGCCTCAGACTAATAATAATAACGGAGTCAATTCGTTCATAAGAACAACCAGCCATATCCGACACGGCACATACCCTGTTAGATGCAGTTGATCAACCCACCAGGTCATGTTGGCCAAACGGCCTCAAGCTTATAAGTTAAAGGAGGAATCCGGAAGCAATCAAGCAAAGAGGAAAAATGTCAAGCCCAAACACTACTTGGAAGTACTTGTGAATTCTATGTAGACATATATATATATATATGAATGGTTAAATGAAATTGCCAATAAATGTGTAAAACGCAGGACAAAATCGGAAATCGATTATTCATCTCAAACGGTAAAATCTTCAACACTCTCCTATCCTCCTTGTTTTTCACTGTCGGACACATTGACTTAAAGATGAGGTATTGCCAGATTTTTCACGAGGGAAGTCGGGAGACATACTACTTGTATGTAATCGCAGGGAAGTAATTGGTTTAATTTCACTGATAACTTACCGATAGTTCTGTTCCCCTGAATACCTTGAGAATAGGTAGATGAATGTTACGGTTACTGGAGAGCATAAACTTATTAGAAATGAGGCCCCAAGTAGAACAGACAACAATTATACCATAAATAGCCAATGAGTTCATCAAGACAAGAAAATTTAAATTCGCTGGCAAAGTTTTGTGGAAAATATATTGAAAGTAAATGTGACTGAATAGCCTGGTCTTACCAAAGTGAAATACCTTGGAACCTATAAAGATGAGGGTGAAAGTACACAAATAACTCCTTAAATTTGAATTCACCATTTCTGTCGAGCGCGAGACTAAATTTGTGATGAACAATTTACCTATCAAGAATGAATTCACGGTAGCTTCGGATGATTGTCTTTTTTAAACGTCACAGTGCTGCATTCGAAAAGCAGTTTGGAAAAATTAATTGACGCTTATAGTCGCTGCGTTAGTACAAGAAGTCAGTTAACAATACAAAACAGTTTTACCTCGGATCAACCGAAGGACTCTTATGCCACAGCTATACTAATACAGGCCTTGTTAAGTTTTGCTGTCGTTCACTTGCAGTGGTTATTTCTCGATTCAAGAGGTTCGGTTGCCATCACGCGCCACGGGCCTCTAGAGCACAGCAGTCGACCTCCTCCTGATCGATGATTTCTCTGCAGGTAGCCTAAGTACGATGAAGGCTTTTGATATGACCTACAGGGCTCGGCCACTTGGTATTTGTTAGTAGTAGGAGGTAGGAAATTTTCATTAAATAATTCACGATGTGATATCATTCAGTAATTTCTTTCTATTAGACTTTGTTTACGTACGCACAAACTATCTGAAGTCTCCAAGTGTATTCAACGGTGTTTACAGCTAATCGTATGCATCGCTTTTAAGTAAAATAGATAACAAGAAGTTTGATGCTCAAGAAATAAATCAAATCAAGTAAATGCTTTGAGGACACAAAGGTAGGAGTACCCAATTTCACATCACCGAAACACATTCAGAAGGCTAAACAAAGTGTAAAATAATTAAATCAAAATTTGATTTCACCTGAGGCCTTCCCTTAGTTACACTGCTACAGTTTTTGGTGTATCCATGAATCTGGCGAGATACTTGGTGTTAGAATGCTGGTATGCGTGGTTATGCGCATGAACGTGTTTACAGCTGAACCTGATGGCACAGGAAAAAGTACACTTTCCTGAGGTTCGTTCAGAGTATGGAAGAATTCAGCCAGTATTCTCGTGGAAAATTTCTGCAGGTCTCACTTTTTGTGAGGTGGTAGTTTTAACGTGTGGGTTTCTATGCATCCCAATCCAGGAGGTAATGAATTTGAATGACCTAGCAACTAATTTGGCTTCTTATGGTGCGCAGAATTAAGAAGGTAAAACACACGAAATAAAATCACTTTCAATAAGGTGTATGGGTATGTAGATAAATTTTCGGCCTATATATGCATATATATATATACATATTATACCGGCTTGGAAACAAGCATGATGCTACCGCAACAAGATGAAAGTGGAACTACACAAAAAATGGACAAAAGATGAAATAATATAAGACAGCGAAAAAGCAGTTGTTTCGCGTGTTTTTACCACACATATTTAGTGATCTTTTGGTTGTTTTCAGCTTTTGTATAAAGGGGTAAGATGTCTACTGATGGACCATGCAGCACTCGTGCCAGTGACTTCGATTCTAAACCATTTCTTTCAGCGTATCATAGAAGCTCATCTGCCGGCAAGAGTGGGATCGGTGAGATTTAGATGGTGTATGAGAGAGGACTCCAGAAAATAGGAACAGGACTTATATCAGTACCTCTAGAATAGGCGACTGCAGACCCCAAACAATGTTAGGAAATTGGGTAGAAACGGAAGCAACACGAGCCGTTAAAGAGGGAAACATTTGTGCACGGTGGAAAGCTGCGGGTTTGAATAAGAGGGAGAGAGGTTCGTACGTTAGACATGCTCACAGCATGCCTTGTGGGCTGTTATGTTACTCGCTCGCCCTACCAGTGGTAGGTCAAATGTGCACTTCTGCTATTCGCCCCGCCAAACGTGTTCTGCAAAAGAGCAGAATAATTCCAGATCAGCCGGTGGCCAGTTGATCTATTCATACGTCTCTTTCGGAAGGCCTTGATGAGTCAAAAGAACAGGACAAAGAACAATGGTTTTATTTAGTTGGCGGGCCACGTTCGCCATGTTCCAATGCCACCATGGGATCCTTGTGGTAGTTTCTGGGGTAACCACCTACAAAAGGGAAAATCCACTACACACCCATCATTCCCGCTGCTTGTCTGCGTCCGCCTTTTCGGCATGCCATGTCATTTTACTCAAACCATTTCAGTATGGACAACCATTAACCTAGTACCGAAGTGCTCCGGTTGTGGTTGCTATGTCGCAGCACCATCTGCTCAACAAAGGTCGACCGAAAAGTAATAAGTCACAGAACTATATAGAAAAATAAATATTTCGAATACAACAACGCCACCGATTGGGAAACTGAGCCATGTTACCTAATGTCTCCAACCCAGTTTGCTGGCCAAAATTTCTTCCAATATTATCGACGGGTCACCTTGAACCATCCTCCAACCATCACCTGCCTCGATGAACAGTGCACAAGGAGGACGTAGTTTTGTGGATGTGCAAAATATTTCTCAATTACCTCAACCTTTTCTGAATCAGTACCTGTTCTAAAGACTTGACCCTACCCCCCGTAATTTACGCCTAACTTTCGAGTTACTTGCACCATTAACCTACTATATTTTGCCATTACTATGAAGAAAACGGTCTACATGTACTAACAGTCTTCTCATATCTTCTGCATTCAATGTTCGTGCTTCGGAGCCGTACAGCAATAGCGATCTCACTGTGATTGTGTATACTCAACCTATGGTCTATAACCATATGTCACGCGGAAGCCGCAGATGCCTCATATTAGCAAACGTCAATCAGATCTTCTGTCTGTGGGAACATATTTCATCCGACAATTGACCATCAGTTGAGATACAAGTAACCAAGGAACAAAATCTATCCATCTTCCCCTTGCGATAAAATGTTCGGCTTTGAGGCAATCCAGTCCTGAAACAGGAGTTTACACTGCGAAGGTTCAAAATGTATCGCAAACATATCTACACTATCGTTCAGACGATCTAGAAAACCTTCGCCCTACTTGTATTTTCTCTTAGTACCATCACACCGTTATAATATTCTAGGGAAATGACCATCTCCATTGCAATTTCAATAATAAACTTCAAGACAATGTGAAAATAGGGCAAACAAGACGAACATCACTTCTCATCGTAAACACAGGCTAAGCATTGCCATAGTAGCAAACTAGGCTTCCGCTGCTGTCATTCAAAGGGTGAATGGGTAAGATGAAGTTCTTTGACACACTCTGCAGAGGCATCGCCAAATAACTTCATTCCCGGTTGAGCCGAAGATAGCTTTCAAATCAGCATAGATAGAAATCGTGGGTCTGCGGAATATGAGCATACTTCCTAGGATGGTTACCGAAGTGAAAATTTGGTCAACACAACCCAGATCGGGACGCAAACCGGCTTGGTTTTCACGCATATACTTTTAGCGAGTACTAGATAACCAGTAGGGGATAATGTCCTCAAGCATTTTGGATGTTATGCTCACTAAACTAATTCTAGTGTGGTTTTCACATGAAGATCTACTGTATTTCTTTTTAAGGGAAACTAATCTAGATGAGCATTTCAATTTCCGATGGAGAACTGGTATTCAAGTGCATTGATTCACTTGCAAGAATAGGTGGAGGGCTCACTTTAATCGTGGACCAACTAAACTGCTTCCTAAGGTGTTCTGCCCGACGCACCAGCCAAAGTTCCTGACAGCGAATCGATGTGCTGACGGATTCCTCAAACCCCTCGCCTAGGCGTGGCTTCCGAGGACCAGTATTCCTACTCAGTGCAAATGACGTCGAGGATATATATCTTTTCTGTAGTAATCATTTGAAACGGTAATCAATTAAGTAAGTAATATTAATTGTTTACTTGGCACATTCCATCTAAATTTTCTCCACCTGGAAGTACCGTTGTAGCTCCCAAGGGACCACTGGGATATCTTTCAACTAATGCCTAGTTTTCCGGCTTTCTTGTATCTTGATAACTTGCGTACCATTTTAGGACGTTTCGAAATAAACCCTAATCCGATCCCTCCCTGTATTAATTGCAACTATACTATATTTCTCCCACCACAATATGCTGTTTTTCAGATCATATTAGCACCTATTAACTCAAACCATTCTCTTCGAAATTGTATTGACTGATTCCAGATGGCACTCTCTTTAATTCTTTGTAAAATTTCAGGTTTTTTTCTGAAAGGATTTCACTCATTCAGCAGAAGTAAAATCGAAATATAAACACAGATTTGATAATAACAGAAAGTTGGAGTCTGTTGCCAGGTACCGTGATTTTGTGGACACCGTTATGTCTGCAATGATTTTTCTGTTTTTTTCCAAGGCAGACGCAGTGGCAGACAACATGCAGGAACATGCGCTAACGACACACAGTTTCCTTGAACCTCCTCTATTTATTCGGCTGATTTTGTTTGTTCCTGGAATACCATGGGGCTAGGGGATTACTACAAAATTTTCCAGTATGTCATCGTGAGACCGATTGTCGTTTTGATGAGTGATAGCTTTGAGAACGGTTTGTTGGCAATGAACGAATTTTTTTCTATCGAATTAACTTCCTGTTTCTCGATCTTTTCAGAGCTGCCATGCTTACCTAGATTCGAAAAGCCATAAGGCCTACTAGACTGACAGTCAGAATGTTCAAACTAGCGGTCTCTAGTAGTGCTGACGTTTCTCCTTTAAGTCACTGACTATTATTGCCATGATTAAAACGGAAACACAGTTTGATTTCCAACACATACAGCTTCTAACCAAGCTACTTATTTCCAGCGGCCGTATTGTTTTCAGGAATGTAGTTGTATGAGAAACAAACTGCATAAT
Source organism: Fasciolopsis buskii (assembly GCA_008360955.1). Taxonomy (NCBI): domain Eukaryota; kingdom Metazoa; phylum Platyhelminthes; class Trematoda; order Plagiorchiida; family Fasciolidae; genus Fasciolopsis; species Fasciolopsis buskii. Next base: position 30,566 of record LUCM01009281.1, read on the forward strand.
TTCACAGATTTTACTCTACCAGAAATTCAATTATTGTTCTGTGATGATAACTAGCTGTACACTGTCAGTGGTTGACTTAAAGCGCAAGACGTGTTCGCTGGTGACAAATTAAATGCAAAACAATAAGCTGTGTAAATGATGGTGAAATTGTGAATTCCGAGTTTCCGTTATGAAATAAATTGATTCTCATTTTCACGGATTCCAATCAAAGGCCTTCGCAAAATCCCATTTTTGAGAGGAGACGTGCTTGCAAATAGATCTAAACATTGTTAAGTGTTGCTTCCATCAGTCATTCAAAATCTTTTTCAAAACTAAGTTGCTTTTAATTATGAAGAAAAATTGACTTCGCTCTTATCAGTTCTGAGCAATGCAAATCACTCCAAGCCGAGAATCAGTATAGCATTTGCCGATCGTAAACCAAGAACTTCAAAAGCAGGCAAAAATATTGGTCCTGTTGTACATTGCATGTGGTCTTTAAAAATACGAATTTCCTTGTCAGTGGTCCCTAAATTTGAACAAGTGGTTTTTGTCTTCAGTGTGCTCATATACTTGTCCAAACCAAGGAGTGATCTCAATGGAATTATGGTGTTCACCAAGAATTGGCCGCATCATAGTCGGGAAAAGCCAACTGGTGGCAAATCTAGCGAGTTTCTTTGTACAGGAAACAATGTCTTATTGCACCTGTTTACAGATGAACAACGTGACTTCATTCACACTGCAACTAGGATTATTAGTTGCGAAACCCACTGCAATCTCTAAAACCATACATTTGGTAATCTCTCCTTAAGAGCCTACAAGATTAAATATTTTTGTCCGTCAGTGAAGATCAACTGACAGCAATATATATATATATATATATGTATATGTATATATATAATCATCCAGACACTACTTGCAACTTCTATATACACATATGTATATTCTGGTGGCATTCTTCTCTCGTTCCTATGATTGGCTCAGCCCAACTGACAAAAAATTATCAACGAATCACAGTTGAAGTTCTTCTGGGGACTCTTCGACGAACAGCTTCTGTGCACATTCCTGACGTACACATGAGATTCTGGTGAGACATACCAGTTGGCAGTGTACAAGTACAAGGATATTTGAACAAGGCAGTACCGGTTACGCATACCTGACAAGCAACAATAATCGCCGAATGGGCCACGTGCTTCTGGGCAAAAGCTTTCATCGCTTATCCAAATACAAATTACTATATACTTTACAGCTTTTCTCCGATGCCATTCTGTGCTCTCGATTTTCTTACACGTTTAACTTTTTAATTAATGGTGATACTCCTTATTTTTAATTCAATTGTATCTTTAAGTAAATAACTACTGCTTGATCACGCAATACTATTACCAAATTTCAAGGCAGGTACATCAGCAGAGGCAACCGAATAAATGGAGAGAGAACACTGCAATGGAATGCATTAGTGAAAGGTATATTCAGACGTAAATTGCGGTTTCTCTACGCCACCAAAAATCAACCTATTGGATGTATTTAAAATACTCCTCAGTACACCACTAATTGTTGTCTACATAAACAATATAATAACATATTACTCACAATGAGACGAACCGTGTCCACATTAAACATTTAGGTTGCTGTGTTCCAAGGTAGTTTGCTACGAGAAGTTTCATATCAATTATCGATCATCTCCAAACCTAGAAATGTTTAGTCAGAGTTGTGGATCGCAGAAATATTTGGGTGGATCAAATGGTTTACGCCATTTACTTGTTTGTTAATTCCACTCCAGACTCATACATTATGTCTTTCCCTCACCAGGGTAATTAACAAACGAAATATTAGTAAATAATTAATAATCATATTTAATGAAACTGATCGATTACTCACCTTCCAGCATTATTTTAACTGTTTAAATGAACATATGAAATATCAGATGCAGATAAAGTGGGATGGACATTTAAAAGGTTGCTGGAAACCCGTTATTAATCAATTTTCCAGCAAACAGCTAGAATATAGCGTAACAGTTATAAATGCATGCTACATATGGATATTTCGGTAATAAACTTCTCAGAGAAAAAAGGAATTTTTGTGGTAAGCTACCGTATTTATGATAGGATGCATGTTCTGATCGTAAACCCCTTTGCCTTGTCACAGCAAATGCCGTGGTTGGCCAACTACTTCCGATTGGCCCAATTAAAATGTGACAAAGTGTTTGAACTCGCAGTCCACGTTTTAGTATTCTTGTGTTCCGGATGTGCATGTGAGCAGAATGAACTTTTTTGACTATGCAATTAACCGATGATTTGAGTTTGAAGACAGACGCATAGACAAATACTTGCTTTCATGCTAATCACTCTCATTGCACTAATGTAGCCTAATAAGATGTCGCAAGATGGACGGCTTAAACCTAAGTACATAAAAAGGGAGTATTCTGTTGATAGACAGACCAGTCGAAAGATAAAACAAGATAGATCACTTGTCCCCTCATCCGACACGGTCGGCGAAGCAGATGTTTATGATCTGTCTAAGTTTATTGAAACTCATTATGACAATGGTCTGTAAAATCATTGACCATACGAATTACGTTGTTTTATGTCCGTATGTATGTTTCACTATTAGGATGAATCTAACCGAATAAATTGACCTAATTTAATTTAAATTAAATTGGACAACTGAAACCATTGCTTGTCACGATCTCTTGATAGAACGGCAGCAGTGGAAATAATAACTTAAGACCTCACGGAAGCAGAACGTATCTTGACAAGGAAGATCATTCACATGTTTCAGATTTTTTCAAAATTTATTGCGATGTCGTTGTCGGCTGTGGTGAAAATGTAACTTGACCGGTTATGCTTCATATCGACAGCGTTCAATTGGTGACGTTTGGAAAATTGTCTACGTAAAATATGCCCTTAGCGTACCATTTTTCCGACACTCCGAACCCCGTTTGGTTCAGATTGGGAAAACGTTCACCTTTCAAATATATTTCGTCAAATTAGGATTGTAACTGTACAAATGCCGATTCATCGAAAAAACCGGGTAATCTTGATTTACCGAATGTTGCTTTTTCCGTAAACCTCACTGCCATTTTCACTCGTTTCCCAGTCGCTTGTTTTCACTGACTTGTGGATTTCACCGATTGTCTCCGTTCCTGTTGATTCTGGTTGTTTATCTGTAGAATGCGTGCAATCGAAGTAAACCATCGTACTGGCTGCTGGATGTGAGATTTTCTAAGGCTTGGCAATCCAACTCTGGCAGAAAATATGCCAAAATGGTGTACAGGAGATAAATGTTTTGTGGGCCTCCAGATATAAAATTTTGTTGAGGAGGATACGTTTGTGGAAATTTGAAAGTATATTCCGTTGAGGCATTGTTATTATTGATATGTTATCATTTCATTGTTACTCATAACGATGCAAGCAGTTACAGTCCTCATGCAACCTGTTAAATGAAGATTTGTAGCTACATCCACACATAAAAAGTTATGAAATAATTTTCCTGCAAAAAATGCTGTTTATTTTTATGAAGCTTAGATGAGTTTTCTACTTATGAGTGGCTCTTTTCCTTTGGCAATCCCGTACCAATCAGTGAGCGCTTTTTGAAGCATTAAACTTTGGTATTCGTATAGGTGTAAGAAAAAACGAGGAAGATTAATGACACACATGCCATATCATGAAATCAAACTAGCCTTGGTCAAGGAATTGATCGTCTGAAAGAAGAAACAAGTCAGTCTAAAACAGTATGTTCCAATAATGAATTAATTATTTAACAATACAATCCACCTTGCGGAATATGTTGACAATAGATTTGGGCCCAGAAATTATTAATCCAATGCTACAGAAAAAGAGCTGCTTGCTTTAGACCTACATTGGCGGAAACTGGGAATAACAACCTACTGTAACCTGCTTCAGCAGTGGTTTGTTTCCTTTGGATAGCACATTGTGCTGTTTAATGAAATCACAATCGGTATTAGTGACTGAGTTTTGAGCTAGACATTGGACTGTCCAACCAACCTTTTCAGCAATCCTGAGACTTTTCAATTTTCATACCTGCTCTATTCAAGCACTTCGAAATCCAGTAAATTTTTTAAGGTTTCAAGACGTGCTCACGTGAATATGAGTGAAAGAATAAATCAGCCTGAAACCATATAAACAGCATACATGGCTTTGGGCTGGTTCGATCCAAAAATCAGCCGTTTCTCTTATTCTTGACCACGGTATAGAAATAATGACATAAATTCGCATCGATTGGTCACTCTCGTAGCCAACGCCTCAGGAAAGGTTTTCGATCCATTCCATAAACAGCAACTTATCAATGTATTTGAAACTTTACAGTAAATGTTTCTTTCCGACAACGCTTTGAAAAACAGTTAACCTGTGATTCACCTATGTTGAACATTTCTAGCAATCAACGGTCGATGACAATGTCCGCGCCTTTCCTGCCTTCCTGCCTCAGGTACTACTGATGTAGGATTTATTGAGAAAATTTGTACAGTTTGTTTCTTTGGGGTAAAACAATTTTGTATGAATTCTCGGAATGATTTAACTGCAAAATTAGTGATCCGCTTCAACCTAATAAATTCAAGATTGTGGTCATCCACTACTCAGTTTTTCGTCCAATAAATCACATGAATCGGACATCACAAAGCGCAATAATCACATTTCTAAATAGATGGTTTGGTGGCAAGGCTTTGTTGCTATCATTAACAATGCATTCTCGGGTTCAATGAATGTTTGATAACAACAAGCCATCAGTGTATGCGGAAACCTTGACAAATTGTCAACTTACAGGAGATGATGATTTCATTGATGACTAAAATAACCACAATTAAATAGTCGCATGTTATTTTATTCAGAGACAAAATTCGTCATGCTAAAGCCGGACGCATTTCTAAAGTAACTCAAACAATCTTGCGCAATTCCAGAGAGCATATTTTAAACCGGATTTGCGATAAACTCTAAAGGACAGCGCAATCGGTAAATCGAGCAAGTTTCTGGCTTATCATCTGTACAATTTTGGTGTGGCCTAAAATTAACCGATACGAGCTTCCTAATGGTGAACAATTCGTTGAATTTATAATGAGCTATGATAATTTCTAGGGATACGGGCTCATTTTCCATCCTGAGCATGAATTCAGCACGGTAAGTATGTCAGCACCTTGTCAAACTGATGTGGTCGCACGGTTTTCTTGTATCCACGGACGTGTGCGCACGTGCACGCATGCGGGAACTCGCAAACAGCCTACAGTGCACTTACGTATCCTCTACGAAAGAGGGCATTCACATATCCATTTTTATATCAGAGTTGTAGAACAATAGCGGAAGGCAAACACTAATTACCTGGCAAGGCATCTGCAAGAAAGAAGGGATGTTTTATGCTCAATTGCATTTAACTCATACCAGGAGTGGGCGAAATGATCCATGTTTCTCCATGAGGCCCTGAATGCTGAGCTGGGTGTTCGCACGGAAAATGTTTCATCGCCTGTCGACGTAGTATCGTCGGTTCACGCATCCTGTCGATATGACCTTCAGTGGTTGAGAAATATTTGCTATCTGAAGTTCAAACTCAGTGATTATGGCCTCATGGAAACCAGCAACTCTATCTATAATCAACGCAAGTAGCTTTTTTTACTGTGCATTATAAGAGAGAAGTTGATATGTTTGGCCGCCAATACAGAAACAGGTAACAAAACGAGGAAAAAAGATGGATTGATCAGTAAAAGTGTCATTTGTCGGGATATTGTAAGATGCGTCATAAAATGTCCTACACATACGTCCGTCATTGGCCGAAACCAAATATCACACACGCTGGCTGCTCACCGACCGACACGGACAACTAGAATTCAGTGTGTGAAAAATTACGGTCTAAAGCGGAATCAGTTGCACACGGATTCATGACAAACCCACACACTACTCGCACTCAGTTTTAACGCAAACAGGAGTCCTGAACGAATTTAGATCTGACATTCAGAAGCTAAGCTACAATACACAAATACTGCCTACAGTGCAGATATGGGTGTCATCATGCTTTATAACCATGGCCATTCCGATGCGACTAGATTGAACGTGATTTAAACACCTGAACTCAAAAAACCATTGTCACATTTTGGTTCTTGACATGGCATAATGTCTTCTAAAGGTTTCGTGATTTGCGCTTAACGTGCAATAAGCTGACCTGGTGCTAGATACAAAAACGACATCATTTGGATATACCCTCCATTGGAACGCACAAATTACATGCAACACTACATGAATAGACCAGTTCAACTTACTAGCTTGGTAACATCTGTTTCTCATAAACGACTACAAATTGGTTCAATCTCACATTTCATGAATGTAAATCAAAACAAAGCTTACTAGGCCGTAATAAACAATTTCACATGACAAATAAGCTTACCTTCAAAGTAAGCTGATTTCATGTTTGACAAGAAAGACAGTCCCAAAACAATATGTATAAACCTCATTCTGCCTCAAATCTCTTCCAAGGTTCACCGTTGACAGCGTGCTGATTTCACAATCTTGAAATGTTCATAGGCAATGTTTACAGATTTTGTCCTATGTGAAAACTCGAAAATGTTTATATGAATCAAGCAAACAAACTCATATGACATGAAAATGCAAAACAGCCGTGAATTCATTCTATGGCCTGTGTACTTGGAAGCTGGTTGATTGCCTGGTTTGTTGCTATGCCACATTCTCTATGTTTTATCCCAGACGTATTCACCACATGTTCCCCACACATTTGTTAGTCCATTGACGCAATCCGTCCTTGAAGAAGAGAGAAACCAACAGGATTTTTGGTGAACCAGTTTGCAGCTATCAGCCGCTAGCACACACCGTCTACGGTATACATGACGTAAAGCAAACACACTTGATGTATCATTGCATCTGGTACTAAAGCTACCAATACAAACTCCTAATAACGTTTATGGTTGGTATTGGAAAGCGAGTGGCGGTGACTGTGTCCTTTTGAATGGACTGGGTTACAACTCTGCCTGTTGCCGTCAGTTTTTTATCCAAGCAAAATCTTTTTCAGTGAATGAATTTTGTTTATAATCGCCACAGGAACTAGTTATTCTAGAATTCCCGTGATTTTTCTATTTGGTGGGATTTAACTGTGAACATGCATCACGGATTTCAATTTCCACCGATCGGATCCACTGGAATATGGACAGGCAGCTTTCGAATGCATGTGATCAGACATAATGTCAGTTCCATTCTTTCAGAAGTAATTTCACTCTACGCTTTTGGGCAGGTAATCATATCCATGTGCTATGCACTTGACAATTGTGGATAAGCCCAAATTCTGTGACTCGTTTTAATCCGTCAAACGTTTTAATCTGTACGGGCTGGACTGAGATTCAAGAGCTAAGAAAGTTTGAGATATGCTATAACCTGCGTCAGTTACTTGTCTCCTGGCGGTTCTGAACTTATGCGTATTCACTGGAAGGCACTGAGTGGTATTGTTATGAGTAACTTGCTTATAGTCGGAATTCGCGCCTTCTCATTACCGGGCGATAACTTGATTGCAATCATGCATCAATCGTACCACTTGCTAGGCTTAAGCTATGTTTTCTGTCTGAGCTACTTCCGAGTATATCAAATATGTAATTGCAAACCACCAACTTAAGTTACTTTTGTCAAAGAGTCTGCCCCAGTCTTAACCGGCAAAGGTTAATGGTTACTTTAGGAGCCAAAGATTTGTTCCCAGATGGCCCAAACTTTCAGATTCTAACTCATTCCCAACACCACTGTCATTTCTCACGTGAACGTGTTCTTAAGTATATATATATATATATGCACACTCCTGTTGCTACAGATTCGATTCTGGTGTGAAATATCAATCAATTTGGAGTGTTCAAGTAAGTATGTGGATGTTTGGACAAGAGAGCATCGGCTACGCATACCTGACGAGCGACAATAACCGCCAAACCGGTCGTGTCGTGTGCTCCTGCGCAAATGTTGTTTACGCATCCAGATACTACTTCCTGCTGCTATATATATATATATATATATGCGCAGTTTTTCTTTAGAGGCGATGAACAAGTATGTCAAGCGTTTCATAGGTAACCTTATTTGGATTTTCGATATGCAGCACCCTCAGACTGCTTTTCTTCTGAGATTGTTCTGTTGCTTCCTAGACGCGGAAATCATTGCGGAGACGAAAAGCGCTTATGGATGATGCGGGGTTCTCGGAAAGTTAGATATGAGTCCTTGCTGACGGCTGAGGAAATCAGGAAGACTAGTTCGTCATATTCTAGGGAAAACTTTTCAGGTATGATAACTGACACTACTGGCGCGGAAATTAGCCTCGTTTTTAAAGAAACCGCGCGTTTAGTAATCCGCTTAGTGGCTCTCCAGTGTTATGAATTCCAAAATAACTGTACTCGCACAGTTTCGTTTTACAAGGAGAAAGTGTGCAGATTCCTTTGTTTCATTAAACTAATTAAGAAGGCAAATTTTGATGGTGCTTCACCCCTAATCTTGAAGTATGATGCTTCAGCTGGCAGTTGCAAATATTTCTTTTTTCGTTTCCCGAAGACTGGAGAACAGTCACGGTGACGTATCCAGTCCAGTATACTATTACGGTCTCATCGCTCTAACGATATGTGAACTTACGCCCTCATTGATTATCTGAATTCTTGTGTTATTGGTACCGACAACCGATTCAGTTTTCCTAAAAAAGCAAACAGGTCGGATGCTGTTGGGTTTCTGGTTCATCTCAACACCAAAACGTTGGACGAATTTCTATGTGATCATTCTTAGATTTTTAACTGGTCTTTGATTTTATTCTGCAAAATAGAGATGTTTGTCCCAGGTGTCTGTTAGTATGATTACTCGAATACTATGTCAAAAAGCACATTATGCAAAAACCGAGAAAGGCAAATGCACAAATCTGACAACCAACCCTTCATTCGCTTAAAAAGTTGCTTTTCACCTTATTTTTATTTGATGAGTTTCAGCGAATGACCTTCTATGTCTCAGGTTTGTTATTTAAATAAAGTTATATTATTACCACGTATGGAAGTGAAGATTGCCTTCATTCCTGCGGCGGATTGTCGAAAGTCTGCAATCAATTTGCTTTTGTCCAATAAATCCTTTTTTGAAAACTTCCAAGTTTGTATGCATCTTTCTAAGCTACCTTATCATCACTATTGTCATTGTTCGACGTTAAATACCAGGCCAAGCCGCACTGACCGATGCCTTATTCTCTGAATTACAAATTCCTGCAGAAATAGTAGACATCCGAGATGGACAGAGAACAGACCAACAGCAGCGAGAATGAACGGCGTAGAAGCGAAGGTGCACATCTTAAAATCATTCTGGTTCGGGAGAAGATGACAGTACAGGCACTACCGTCCATGGTTCGCGGCCATATCCCTCATCGTGTTTGGACCCCAACGACGAAGAGATGAGACATCTACCCTACTTAAGAATGCTGGACATTTTCTCATTCTTCCTTGCCACGTTAGCAATTGAACTTCACATGACTCATTTCAGTCTGAGGTGTGGAGTAAATTGGGTGATTTACGGTAGACGAGTGCTTCTCATATGGAGCACGTGAACCAAGCAGCGAAATCTACCACGGTGAATGCGTAATGATAGAATATTTTTAGACTCGGCACCCAATAATAGATTTGTAACCTCTATAGTTCTAGCGCTGTCGCTCTCCTTATTCCTAGTGGTGCCAAGCAAACATCGATAATCGAAAACATCTAAATAAAGAACATACTGAGCACCAAAAATCTATGCCTCGCACACGTACGGCAGAACTAGGTGCTCCGTCTAAAGTGCACATGGCCCTTTAACGTCATTGAAATATCTGGCTGAATGCACAATAGCTTCAGAGCACCGTATGTTGCTTAAGCCTTAGATATACGAGCAGTCCTTCGTTAGTTAGTTGCCGAAGTAAATGAAACGTTCAGCAACTGTTAACTCGTGGCTGTCGAGCTTGAAACAGTTGTCGTCCAGTCCTTCAACACAATTTTACATTTTCACGGCAAAAATAGCCTTTCTAGGTCTGTTTGAGGCGCGTGGCACGTGTTCCTCAAATTCGACATGGCACACGCGGTGATCTCCCAGTTCGACGTCAAAATCCTGGAGACCATCTGGAGCATTCTCCAAGCTAATAGGAATGGAGGAATGGGATACTCTCGTCAAACACAGCTATCGAATTTGAATAAACCTGATGATTTACCGTCTCCCTTAGAAGACCATGGGTCTACGCACAATACTTGCAACAGTTCATGAACATTTCTAGCGTACCCATGCAATGAATTCCAGTGAATAAAGCGTTCGATCCATTGAATCAAAGCTCCCTTGAAGTCGAGGGAAACGGTGATTGTCGGACGAGTGTGTTTACGGCTCACTTTGAGAATCTGGTAAATAGTGGAAGTCTGATTAATGCACCCTCGACCTTTACGAAATACGACCTGCTGCTGGCAGTCGTTTGTCTAACATGCGGTTGTCAAATGTCGCAACAATATCGAAGGCAATACGTTAGAAATTACTAGAATTAAGCTGATCCTACGTTGAATACCACAGCCAGTGTGTTTCCTTCTTGACGTTCAGCACAATCAGTAACTTATCCTACAATAACAAAACATTCTTCTTGTTCCTAATATCACAGATCAAAGTGGTAAATGTTTCGTCATGGCTTCTTCACCAACTCTGAAAATAATTGGGACACTTCTTGGGGAGCGGCTGACTTTCCCTTCTTCAGTAATGGAATGACGGAACAATACTTTGATTTCCGTTGGGATGTCAAAAGACAGCTCCAAATGATCCGCAATTATTTTCATCAGAGTAAGTGCAGTGACGCGAGCCCAGCTAAACTGGTCTTTGGGAAATTCAGCCCACCGGTCAAGCCTCTGCTGCTTAATAATAATAGTCTCTTCATTTCCACCGCATATCCCGTCACTAACGGACTTTTATTACCCACCGTTGTCGCTCATACTACTACATCTGAAGCTGATGGAAATTTAATTTCCTTGGCTCTCTTAACCCACTTATTTTCACCATGATTTTAAGGCATCGTCAACTAACACGGTTGATTTCGAAGCAATTTATATACCTTACCTTCAGAGATCTACCATGCTTGTTTCTTTCGACTGGACGATTCATGCGAGACACGGTATCTCCGGCGGACTTTGGATTTAAGATCACGTGCCAGAATTGTTGTCAGGTGCATCACCTACTTGATTTAATAAAATTGCTCATGTGCATTGCTCTTCGCCGAGGTTCTTAATTAATCTAATGGGTTTTCTCGCAGCTGGTGCAAAGAGACAAATCAGTTAACCGTTTTAAGGATAACCAGGACTGAGAGTCTGTCTACTGGAATTAAGCTACACAGATAATCCTGTGCAGATCGCCAGATTCTGGAGGTACACAGATCACTAAATTTCATCAAGATGTAGACTGATTCTGGTTTCCAAACTGTTTAAAAGAAGGAAACCATGGTGTCACAGAACCTCTATTAGAATTAATTCCTTCCAACACAATGAGGTCATTGTCGCTATAAATGTATTGCACGTATCACCGTCGCAACTGCGTAAACAAAAGGGAAGGATATCCTTCCATATAAAATCCATGTAAAAATACAAAGTAAAACTGAATAGGACTCCCTTTTTATCTTTTAACTCGCTTTCCGGTTTTCATTTTTTTGGTCTTGTGTCATGATTTACAAGAGAAATCATTTACCAAGTTGTCACCATTATCATTGGCGTGCCTTTCCTAACAGCGAAAAAACTATCCACCACACATTGATGACCACCTATTTAAGCGTGAAATATGTGAACAGACTATTACTTTGAATTCTTATCACTGCCTGCACAAAGGTCGTTTGAACTACTGTTTAGATTCGTTGACTCGCTTTGCCGTCCATTCAATAAGGTTTGGTATAAATTTCTGTAGAAACTTGACTGTTCCACAATTAAGAGGAAGTCGAACCAATCGACAGTAGACGTTTTTAACAATCCTTCATAAGTGAGCAAGATCCCATTAAACAGTTCCCTAGATATAACAACAACGTGATGTGTGGAACCATGGTTAACTCAGCTACATAAGCTTGTATGAAAATATTTTGCACATAAATGCATCCGTCATTATTACAAAATACTAAAACCGAGTAATAAGATGAGCACGATTTGATTTATCAAAATTATGCATTGACCTAAGAAATCACCCAGTATATTTTGAAATTTTTATACTGCTCAAACTAAAAACTGTTTCACGTGTTGACCGTAATCAAGCTGATATTCAACATTTAATAGGATTTAAAATAAATGCGAGGGATGATAGATTACGGTGCTCATAGCCAAAACATGCCCATTGTTGTGTATGCACTTGCGCGCGCGTAATTGTAATTCACTTTAATCATACTTATTGATATGCATTGGGAGGACGACGAATAATTGCAAACAACCTTATTCGTCACGGTGCTGTTTCTCAGTCTTTCATTATCCTCGCTGGGTTCAGGAAAAAAACCAGCCATTCACTCTCGATTTTCATTCGTTGCAGCAAAAGCACCACAAAATAACATTACTTATTACATTATGCATTTTGAGCACGGGTAATACCACAAAAACAAAGTTTAATGCCCGGTAAGTAAATAAAAGGTTATTGCTTTATTTGCATACTCGATATGGGAAACTAGGATTATTGGAATAAGACTAGTGCATAAGTTGGAATAAAAAACAATACGTGAACTTACAACGATCTTTCTCGCTAAATGCTTGGATGGGAACACATATATACCTGATCATATACACTGATCATCCACTAGGTACAAGGAATTCAGGTTTCTAAACAAAGAGAAGCGCTCTGATGATACGGGAAAAAACTAACTCCCCGAACAAGTTGCTCGGAGTCCACGTGTTGCGTTCTTACCAAATAGAATTTGCCCAGGTCCATTTACTTTGATGTAGCAAACAGAATGATGCAAAAGCAACTTAATTCGTTGAAGAACTACAGCAACTTTTGAAAACACACGGCTTTACAGCAGTACAGCGCTTGGTACACAGTCTGCGACTGTTGAGGCGTAACAACTTTCGCTCGAAATCTGCCTTCGACAAGCAAAAATGACAGAATAGCAAAGTGTTTCGTGGTCTGAATAATGATGGCTCATTGCCTCGTGGATATGTTAATTCACACAATTTACAACATTATTGGAATTAAAGATTACTCAACCAGTTTTCTTCCCTTAAAATGAACACAACTAGCCGGTTTGCCTGGTTAAATTTCATCTTCCAGAGTAGGCTAGTAGGCGACTTTTGGGGTCTTCTCGGGAAACAATTTTTTTAGCGGCTACCGTGCTAACCTGTTAACCAGTCGTCCTGGCGGTTGAAGATGTGTACAGTTTTAATATTCATTGTGACTGATCCTGCCTCCTGGGACATAGAAACTTAGTGTTGTACGTTGACGAGTTTCTAAGCCCTCATATTCTGGTGACAAGCGATTTGCTTAAGGTGGCAGTCTCCAAAGCTGATCATAACATAGGTCCCTAGACCTTGAAATCCACTGCCGCGTATAGGTTTTAGCATACAGAAGTTGGCTCGAACAAGCCGCGCCCCATTTAAAAGAGAAAAGCTGATGATCCGATAAATAAGCCTGACACAAATACTGACATAAGTTTAGTTGGCCAGAATACAAACGTTTCGAACAGGAAAATATTTACATAGCAGTTCGTGTGCAGCACCCGTATTCGCAGGGATGCAGTACAATCTGGATATTAATTTCGAGTAATCAACACGGGTGTTCCAAAGTTCCGTTTCCATGGCTGGATAGAAGACTGCATTTTGGCCCATTCCACCTAATCAAGTATTCGAACGTTGGTAACTTTCACTCAATTATGGAATGCGTGAAGGACAGTATAACTAGGTTTCTGATAGATGTTGTATTATTAAAAGTTAAAAATTGCTTCGATGAATGAGCTGACTCAATGTCAAACCGTATTCGCGGAGCCAAAGATTTGCTAAAATTAGGAAAGTTTCGCTATTTGGACAGCTACATGCCAGCAGACAGATGTACACCCCGATGGAGTCTACCAATTTGAGACATTTTTTGCACAGTGCAAAATTTCTTTGTCTGCCAAATACTGTGTTTACAAAATACCAATTATATCCGTCTCCTTATGTTATCCTAGGAAGCGGCCTTTTAGGACAGATGATAAACGAAGTTTGCCGAGGCCATGGTATCTGTTTCGACTCGAAACGTCTACTAAGAAAATGATTTTAGGCTTAGAATATCGGATCAGATAGCTCTCTGTTGACCAAGTTTAAAGAGCTTGAGATGCTTGGGCCGCACCTAAAACATAGCGGTAGAACTACTCTGAAGATGAGTCGCTGTTCTCATTAAAAGATGCCGTGAAAAAGCACAAAATCCCAAACAACTTGCTTGTCCTGGGAGGGTTCAGTTGGACTCATAGGCATGAGAACAAGGGACACCACAATGTAATAACTGGAGACCGGTTGTTCGACTTGGAAGAACTTGATTGTATCGGATCACAAAGTAAGTCTGACGCTTCACTCCAACGTGACAATACCCGACCGATAGACCAGATTGCAGTAGTCTACTTAGGCTTTGTTTATCAAAATGGATCAGTTACCGCTATGCGCACAGAAACGGTGGCCCCAAGAAATCGTCTAGTTTTCTACCAAACCACATAAAATTCTCTCACTTATCCCTATAACTTTCTAAAGCCGCAAAAAGAAAAAAAATCCATTTATCATAATCGTCAGATTTCATAGGTTGCAGTTCGTTTCGCCTATCCTTTGTCATATATAAACAAAATGTTTTGATACCGGTCTTATTGCGTGTTCCAACGAATATTTGTCAAAATAAATTGCGCAAACGGCTGCCATGGTTACAAAGATATATTCTTGAAACTTAGACAGGAATAATGTATGATGGCAGCCCTGATTAGTACTCATACAACATCAGTGATTCTAAAAGAACTGCTGAACTAAAAGAGACTTAGACTTTGCCAACATTACCCTTTTTAAGAAATAACCAGTCGATATGCCAAACTCGAGTGCTTCGTAGAACCTTGCCGTAGCGTGAAAATTAAACTGTCTACGTAAAATTATTAGCATGAAATTTCAGACAATGCGTATCTCAATATAGGAAAGAAGTGAAGTAAATCTAGACCGGAAAATATGGGTCTGCATGAATTTCCTTAATACTTGTACAACCGCTGAAAGACGGCCAATGAATTTTGGATCCACGTAATTTCCATAAAGAATTACAAGCAATGGATATTTCCAACGTCCGAACTGGCATAGCCATAAGACGAATCAAACATGTTTATGTCTTCTAGCAAATTTGTAACATTTATGCATTGCTTTCATGACCCTTGGCGGAGACTCGGATGCTAGTAGCACATGGCGAGTAATTTTGTGTACCATTTAATTCTCCACTACTCCTGTCAAATTTGGAATTTGTTTTTATCTTAGGTAACACAAAGTGATAAGAATATCTCCACTTTTGTCGGGTGTGGTTTTATCACGATTTATTCAGTATGATAAATCTAATATAAAGTACCACTATGAACATCGGTAAATCCATTTGATCCTCCGATAAATCTAATTGCAATTTATAGCAGACTGAATAAAAAATTGTGCAACTGTGTTTGTACTCTACGGAATTTGCAGTAAACTGTCACGGGGATTGCGATATAAAGTGACAAACCTCGTATATTGTTTGTGTGTTCATATTTTCCTCACTGAGACCGAGTGGAGAGGCTTAGCAAGTCGTGCTCATCAGTGCAAAATAAGTAGTGGCCAGATTTTGCTAACCAAATTTCGATATCCAGAAAAGGACTCACTTGTCGACTCGAATGAACAGTAAATTGTTGCAAAAACTAGAACAGTTGCATGCATAGGCTGCCACATGGTTCCGAAAAATAGAATGCATCTCTTTGTGGAATGTTTAGTGATGCATAAATGCATGTGCTTCGTTGCTCTTCAAAACTGCACACACTAACGATTTCACTGTCTGTCTCACATCTACTTGACCTGAAATCGCACGATTTGTTGTCCTGACCAAGATATACCAAGTCGCGTAGTAATAAAAATACCTGCAGATTGCCACTCATGGAAACCGTGATTTTCCTACAGCCTAAAGCTGATCGATTTGGATGACTAAAATGTGCAATGAATTGGCGACGGACGGACATATTCGACATAATCACATGCGTGTGAAATAAATTAATGTGATATTCAGCTGTGACTCCTGCGTCCCTTCTAGGAAATGCGTGAAACATAATCCAAACTGCTCAAGTTGCTTTAGCAGTAATTGATCAGGTTTGACCAAAGCAAAAGAATTAAAATCGCAAAAACCGGAGTATATGATTCAAAAATTGCCTTCCAGAATATACTTTTTGGTAAAATTTTGGAGGGGGAGTACACAGGGTTTCTTTTTATAATTTTCCATCTATCCTGATTTGCCGTGTGTTTAATTGGACGCAACACTATTTCACATGATGCTGTAATCGGGATGCATAAAATAACCAAGTGATAAAACCTAAAATCAAAGTAGATGGAGAAAAGTGATGACAATATTTGTAAATTAACCGTACCTAACATGTCTACATTAGTTTATGACGTTTCTACTACGGACATTAAAAAAACATTTCTGAACCTTTACCTGGATTCAGCGACAATATATTTTGTCATTTTTTAATGTTAGATCCAACAGAGGTTAGTCGAAAACGTAAGACGCTGCCACTTGTTGGTTAAGCACCGTCCACTCCGTTAGCTTCTGGGATTCTCCCATAAACTACTAATAGGTCAGCATTCTTGATATTGCGTTGCGAGGACATTCAGAGTCTGTTTATGCTAAAAACTGCCCTTTTTCATGGGAAGATTGTATTGTGAATGAAATTTTGTTAATAACTCAGCGTTGTGGTCTTTTTCAGAGCTAGCTTAAAATTCAGCTGTAAAACTTACCGTGTGGACGACTATGTACAGTAGCCAAACATTTGGCGAATTGCAATGTCCACCAACAATGCTGTGCTATAAACACTATATCATTTACAATGAAAACAACCAGGGGCGTATCGATTTGCCAATGTATTCCTAGCGTCCTTCGGTTACCAAGATTTTGTTATAATCATATGACGGCCTCTTCGCACTCTTAAAACTATTATCAATACAATCATTACATTTCAATACAAGCATCTTATCTAAACACAAGCTCGGCAAGCACATTTGTATTAAACCGTCTGAACATTTTACCGAGTCCTCGGTAATTATGGAGAGGGAGGCTTTAAATATCGGCTCAGAAAACGATTCTGGTGTTACATTATTAAAATGTTCCTGTTCCCGCTGCCTACAAAATATGCTACACTACTTGTGGGAGAAATTTTTCAGCTACATAGCTTCGGACGGGATGCTTCATGTTTGAGGAAGGTGAGCTGCAAAATGCCATAATGAAGGGCTTACTAAGAGGGGAAACGTAATTTCGAAAATATTTGCAGCATCAGCGTCCAAACACAAAAGACAGACTGAAATAAAAGTCTGGTATTTTTCAGTTGTTTTTGGTACAGTGATGTTCGTTATTCTGAGCTGCCCATAACACATTCTAAACAGAATGCGATAAGATTTTCTCCGTTTTGGGTGCACATCGACGTCTGATATGACATGTGCGATGTTTGCAACTAAATTTCTACGGTAAAAGATTATGTACTGCGGTGTCCGATGTTCCAATAAAACCGACGCAGAGGTCTGCGACCAAAACAAGCTGTCCAAAAGAAGAAGAAAGAATAAATCCAAAGGAAAAATGCAGCGCTATTGGAAACTGTCACTTCTTTGTGTTGGCATTTAGCAATCAATACGGAAAGCTAATAGAATATGATGCTTTGTCGTAGTAGTAAAACACGTTCATGAGTGTTGGGGTTTTAAAGTCACTTAAAAATGGTTTGCAGACATGTTCTGCCGTGTATCTTGCAATCCATTGAGAAAAGTCAACGACAAGACTGTCGCAGATGTAAAGTTACCTGCTTTTTATGAAAGTGGACATCGCTGCCGCGACGATAGCTGTCACTCGAAGGACCAGCGGAACCGAGTAGAAAAAATAACAGTAATCAGGGTTTTAATATTACTGTCAAATTTCTTTGATCCATATATCTAAGGTTGGATCCATACCTTTCGCTCAAATTCTTTATACTTTCCTTTTGTAGCCAAAAATGGACGTTCAGGCATATTTCTTAAATAAATGATTGACGGAACAGTACTAATGTGCCTATCGTACGGAACTCCCAAGAAGCACAGGCATTCTCAATATGGTAAATTTCTGTCTATCAGCAAAATCCTTTTCAAGCAAGAAACAACTCTTGGGCCCGGATTTCAAGTAATTTGTTTGCACCAAAACAAACACGGAGTCTGTTTGAACGAGAATCTGCTGAATTTTTTTCGAGAACAAAAAAACGCTATCAGTTTCAACCTTGCCAAACTGGGATTAAAAACAATCCTTCGAATCGAGAGCTACTCTCGCAGTCTTAAGTAAATTATGATGATGTTGCGTTGAGAATGGTCAACGAATGCAACCTCTGTTATCAACAACATCAGTTGTCTTCCATAAACCAGAAACATTCGAAGCAAAAACTGCAGGTAACTGTGCCAGTTTTATTTGAGTGTGTCTGTCAAGTCGCAAACATAACCATGACGATCAGATGGAAAGGCATGTAGTGGAAGGTATCCCAGAGAGACGCTTCTCCATTAGCACAAAGGCGTAAGAGACAAAACCTCCTTCGTATCATTGTTGTAACTTTGATACAAACTGGGCATTTGAGTAGTCTTATACAGGCATTCCCAATGATAACTTGTGTCACAAATCCTACGAATTTCATGTCGGTGTGATGTACGGAAAATATTTGGAGACATTGTCAGTCGCTGCTCAAAATGTGCCACCGGGCGTAAAATAATTTGCTTCTACCTCTGTCAGCCCCTGGGATAAACAATACGGTATTTCACTCATGAGTATAACATCAACGTTACTTGAAGGTACCATATCGTGCAACCTAATATATCGACTGATTCTTCTGAGACCGAGGTTTATTCATCCGCCTTGCTTTCATCTCATCTTCCGAGCAGTGAGAATATTTCCACGTTTCTGTTCACAGTTATGTGTATCCTTGAGTATTAATGGGACTGAAAAATTTTATTTAGTCTGAACATCATGTTCTTCGTACCTGTCAAATGTTACTCACCAACCAGTTCCCCTGAAATCTGCACTCGCTGTGATCTGCCACAGACAACAATGCTCCTTCCATTTGCAACCAGGAATGCACTCGTCTAAACAAAAGAAAACCTGTGAAAGTAAGCTTGGCTGTATTATTAATTTCACAGTTCCAATAAATGCTTAATAACCGTATTCAAACAGTTACCACCCAAATATTTTCACATTTCAGATATTTATTCTGGACAAGAAGATGTAATCTTTTTTCGTGTATTCAAGAATTTTCCTGTTTTTGACGGAAACCCAGCCTATTTGGCTTCACGTTTGTGGATTATTTTTTCAAAGATGTACACCAGTTCGTACGACAATTACAAAATTGACTTATTTCATCTTTGGCTGTGCCTGGGTTTGAGTAGCTAGCCAAAGTTTTAGTAGTTATTTTTCTCACACTTTTTGTTTCCGTTTTGATAAGCAAATTGAATGACTATCATTAAGCTTGAAGTAGAGTGCTGATCACGCCTACAAAATTCATGTTGTCCACACTATTAGCGGTGAGGAGGCCAGAATCTTCCGGCATTAAACATTTCATATTGCTTAGCAGTTTATCACAGAAAGAATGGCCATGAATGCAACTTGCCATAGTTGGTCTACATTGGATTCTTCTTGGGCTTATATGTGCCTAATACGAACCGATATCTGTAGAATGGTCGCACTGAGATACTCAATGAGCTTATTCCATATTTTGGTGGGATTTTAGATTTTGTGCTAGATACGGTTTGCGAACCAAGGCCTTAGATCGCAAATGTTTCTTTGATTTGACTTCGTTGAGACCAAGCCATGTTTTATGATGAAGTATCACTTAATCGGTAGTGCACTTCGGTTTTGAAAGTGGAATTCATGGTTCCCAGGAACCCAGTGGAGTGGTATACCATGAGAATGCAATCAACAACTATTTGTGGTTAATCGGAACTATTTATTATGATACGCAAACGTTTGTCCAGCTGCACAGCTTCAAAAAATTAGGCTCAAGTTTTAACTCCAGTCTCAACCCACTAGTCCTTCGCTAACATGCACGAGGGCAGAGTTTCTCCAAGGAAAGAAAGCTCGAGGAAAAACCCACTAAATTCTACTGTTAGCATCATGAACTGTGCAAGCAAAATTAAAATGACGACGTATAAACAACTCTCTTCATTAGCATTCTTTGTGGTACTGCTTCTGTTTTACAGAAAACCGCTGTCCAGTTTTTGAACCTTACTGGGATAAGCAGAAAACTGCGCCTCTTGGAGATGCTATGTGCTGAGGTTTGAACATTGTTCTAATTTTCTTTGGCGATGATTCGGCATTACAGTAAATAAATAAATGGTGGCTAATTTAAATCTCTTCATGTGTATAATGCGTCATCTACCGTTTATTTGGAAACTGCATGTAATAAAAGCCAGACACTTATTGAGTTCATAATATGGGGCAACTGTGCAATTTTCTGCTGATAAACACCCTGAGTAAGGTAACGTCAATCATATGACCGTTCTGGGTCACAGCTTGGACAAAGGACAAACATGCACACAAGATAACATATGCATTCCTTGATCTCTGTTTGCACTTAACGAAAAGTGATAATTTCTACTTCGATCAAGACTACACATAATCAGAAGTGGAGAGATACAGGGTGGAGAGATTTAAGACTGTATTCCTGCAAACTTCCAAATCTCTACCTGGCGACAAACAAGAACAACTGACTGATGCTTGCAAAGACATTTTACTTAGTACATGAGAACATACTGTTTCCCTACTTTAATGCGGAATAAAAGTATTAAATATAACTTCAAGCTGAAATAAAACATCCGAGTAATTTGCATGTCACGAAAGTCAACTTTCTAATTTCGGTGCTATAGGCTAATGTATTTTTCACACATTTTGCACAGAGTCTCAGTCGGTTGACCTGCAGAAACACGGGGATCTTCATCAGTGATCATAGGAGAAAGTTTCACTCTTCCGTTTGTTTTATGCAGTTAACGTTTACAGTAGTTTATTTTTAGGCAAGCTCAACATTTGGACTGAGGAGACTGGGAAGCTCTGACGCAGTTGTATAGTCCGAGTATTTGAATGGCAGATAATGTGCTCTGTCAACAAATATTATCATACGAAATTTGGAGGTCACATCACCCGCATTCGTTCCGTTCATGACGTAGAAACCCAACACTGCGGAAAGCCTTCACTAATACCATATGTGCTCAGAGAAAATCGTGTCTTTAAACGAACAACATGGCCATAATACCATTCCGATGTGTTTTTCCACCTGCAGCAAATATCAAAGTACCCTCTACTTCAAATGAACTTTGTGAAACACTGGTTGTTGTCTCAGATGTTAAGGCCCAGGGGAAGTATTTGGATTCCCCTAAAGCGTGGAAATATACTCTTTTGTAAATTGTGGCAAACCACCGACCCAGTAACTCCAACAATTCCTGTACACTGTATTGCACCTATTCTCATGTTTCTTTTCTTCCCGTTTTCACAAATTTCACTTGTGCAATAAAGCTCCCTTGAGGATTGGCTGCCGCGGAATTCGATCAACACAGACACTGGTTCTAACCTGAGAAATTCATGTTGGAGCACCATGCAGCTGGTTTGTTTGTTCCCCTTTCATCTGAACCGGTTTGCAGACACGTTTGCAGTTAGATTTAACTTTACCATGACTGGATTAGAGTGGCATACAATTTGACAAACGCAAAAGTAGTTCCAAGATTTCCTAAACAAACCGTTTAACTGATCTTACTTTTGGACCAAAACACCAGTAAAATCCAAGCAGTTTTATTTTAGAAGATCGTGCACAAGCATAATGGGAAATACATTTGTATCGTTTTTAATCAGCACATTTAAATTTTCCAAATCAAAATAAACATCTAAAATAGGAAAAAGTTTGGAGCACTTGTAGATTATATTTCACAAAAGAACAATCATCGTAAACTCAATCAAGTGTATCTGAATGTCGATTTTCCGCGACAAGTTTACTTCGGATTGTTTGAGAAAAATGATCGGCATGACCTTACCGGTTCATGACTTACCATCCACTTACAGTGATACAGGAAAGCACAAGATTATCAACAAGCAGACTGTTACTCGGTTTCCACAATTCAAGGGCGAACAACGAGGGGCGAAGTGTGGTTTGGTACTTACGATGTTCACATTTGTGTGTCCCGAATCCCAACGCTACTTCATCATCGGTCATTCTAATCTAACAGTATAAATGAACCAACCAACGGTATCTGGTTAACTGCCACTGCCGTCTATCAATTTTGATGGGCTTCAAGAGCTGAGCTCCAACCATGGGCTTTGAACGTGATCGTTGCCCAATTTTTAGCAACATAAAAGCCATGGTAACAGGGATTGCATTTTGATTTATGGCAAAAATGTGTTCTCTTCACTTGAGTGATATCTGAGACTGAATAACACTCATATATTTTCATTATTTTGTATTTTTTTAAAAATGTAAATAGATTACACAATTATTTTTTTCTAATTGGCATTAGAACCCTAGATAATATATGAAAAGAATAGTTTTCAAAGACGTTTGTCCTTTTATAATGCAAAATGCAAGCAATAATTTCAAAGTATTACATGTATGAAAACAAAGTCATTTTTTGTGAAAAAAATGTTTCGGTTTGAATACTGATGGAACTTACGCAAAACCAAATGGCGATTTGATTACTTTGATTTTGATGCTTGCAAAGCAGTTCTTTTCGATTGAGAAGAAATAGTGGAACAAATACAATAATATACGTAATTAACAACAGTCTGGTCCTTGTCAGTGGAATGAATGCTCATCCGATTGCGGATCCTATTACGAATCGTGGCAGTATCTATGGGTGCCATAATCCTTCGTGCATATCGGTCCACGGGACCACGTAATGCTAAGCATAGCAATACACTTTCTCCGTGAATATCATCAACACTGACCGAACCTGCTTTCCAGATATGGTAATTTAAAACAAAAATGCTTGAACCTAGAACCAGATCTGCGCGGTTTTAGTAATAAATTACGGGTGCTTAAAATCAAATCATAGGTGATCACTCTCCCGGGGGGATGTCAAGTGAATCTGCTGCTTTTATTCCAATCTTCAAAGCACCAAATTTATTGATGGTTGCAAATTATTTTCTCGGATTTATCGTACACACTATAGAGCTAATGTACAACTAGAAGTGGACAGACACTGCTGCTAAAAATAAACCCTGATTTTATGGGAATATGGCCGGGTTAATTAGTTATCCGCCGCCTACTTTTAAGTGGACTGCTAGAGAAGGACGGAAGAGCAAGTGGCCACAACTCAGTTGTTTCGACTACTAAACCGTAGGATGGCGAGTCTCTTATTGCGACTATGCATCTGTCTTTGTTTTCGATAATCGCACGTTATTTCAGCTTGAATTTGACAATTTCCGTCAAATAAACTTACCCATTCCATATACATGGAAATTGTTTACGGTGCGCACCTGCGAAGGAATACACTTGTCAGCTTACAAAACTTAATAATATTTTGCTTTGAAATTCACTTTGAATGGAAATAAAAGGTGATCATCTTTCTAAATAGTTCAAAGTGAAAATAATTCATGGTGTCACTTACCGGTAACATGAAGCCCATGGGGAGAAAATAGCTGAAATTCACATTTGAGTAAGTTTGCAGGCATTTGTCAACTGGTTCACAGTCCATTGTTGAAGGGAACTATACAAAGTAATATTCACATCTTGTCAGTAGTTACCTGGTCGTTGCTTTATGTCTGTATGTACAGAAAGTGATAAAAAGGCATCGGAATATCATTCGGAATAAAACTTTTGCATTTATTCCCTTGGATGTATTTTATCACCAGAAATGAAAGAAGTGTTGAACATAATTCCCGTCACATTTATTTCATCAGAGGTCCCATTAAGTACCTGCAATGTATTCAGTCAAATGTGATCCGCGATTAAAAGTTCATCATAGCGGTAATAACCATTTTATCTTGCTAGTGATTCAACTATGAATCAGACTGAATCCATTTTTTATGCTGCCACTGATACATTAGGTTGACTGATTCTTCTCATCACTAATTGCTTACCAGAGAGACTAGTGCATTTTGCCAAGTGGTTGCCTTTAGATTCCCTCACGTCGTGTACAAGCTGGTTTTTTTATTTCACCACAGGGGTCTATTCTGCTCCTTGAATCAGCACACTTTCATGAATATGCCATCTGCAGGAAACTTTCATTCATGGCACAAATGTGCCCCATGGGTGCCACCAAAACACCGTTAACCATGGGTCACTTTTCTGTAACAGTTGACAAAGTCAGTGATTTACCTGGGCATGAATGAAAGAAAGGAAGGGGATTAACTCTTTGCCATATCAGACCCGGGATTGTTCTAGCAAGTAAGCTGATTATGGCACTGGTCGCGGTGTGATACCGGAGACAACTGTTAGACAGAAAAAATAGGGTGACATGTACACCCTGATTGGAGGGATTCACTGGAACCAGTTTCAGGTTTTGCTGGTAGACTCATGAATTAAATATTCAACAAGAATCCAGTAAATTGAGACGACTGAGAACGGTGTGGAAACAACATTCACTGGAACAAGCGACAAAAAATGGAAAGACTTTTTATGTCTTGAATATTGTTACGTCCGCATTATTACCGATAAGCCATATGCTCAAGGTTCGTGATCTATAGTACTTTGGCGTCCATATAAAACTCTTATGCGACAGACAATATAAATTCCGATTTAGCCAACTGAACCATATTTTTTCTCTCAATAAGTGGCCGTTTCTACAATCATTGTTCATCACTGAAAACAATGTTTCGTAAGGTCTTTTCTAGTCAAATATTTCTGAAGTGCTATTCAACCAAATGTTGTCCATGCTTTGCCCTACATGTAAGCTTTCCGTTTTTAAGTCTACATTGCATGTGTTGGTATTAGTTTACACCCTAAAAACGAAGGCTGGATGACGAACACTTTCATTTGTAGATCTGTTATGTATGAACATATGGCCATCCCTGGTTATTATAGCGTTTGCGATCCAGCTTATGAGAAAATCATTGAAACTCAACCTTTAAATCCGACGGAGATTAGGTAATCTAAATGACAGTTTCGAACGACTTTTTGTCTTGAAATCTGTTCTTGGTATTCAAAACAAGTGGAAGTTCAGGTGGAATTCCAATCGAACTTGAGGTTGCCGAGGAGGATCCCGTCATCGAATAGGGCAGACCAGCAAAACCTTTCTGAAACAGCGTTTTCTGGAAAGACAGGTGCGTCGAGAATGAATCAGTGGGCGTTGGCTAACATAAACCGATAAAAATTATCAGTTTTTTGCATCATTCCAGCTCAGGGACATAAGAACTAATGATCTGAGTGTTCGAGAACTTTCACTAGTTATCTGATCATGAATAGTTTAACATCCCACTTTCTATGCATACTTAGGGGCGTTCATCGGCTGCAATATAACATTCTTTGTTTAAAACAAAATAGCGGTCAATTGTTGGAAGAACTGTTTGATTCTTGGCAGTGACTAGACGGTTTTCAATAGTAAGAGCTCCCGATTAACTTGTTCTTTCACAACTGGTCATGGTTTGAATGTGGCAATTTATTACTCTAAGCAAACCACCTGACTCGATTGCTAACTGTTCTCATGGCAAACTGCAATATTTTTACATGTATAATTTTGTTGTTCGGTAACACATTATAGTGATAACAGTTGGCAAGTTTTCGATGGTTCGGTCTCTTGGTGTGACCTTCATTGTGATTGGTATTACAAGCAAATCGAACGCCTTTCCGATTTATCAGTTTGTATCAGTAGCAGTCAGAAATCACACGAATATGCTTGATGTTAAGTTTGTCATACAGCATCAGGTTCTCCAGACTGGCTTCAGAGATTTGTTAATTCACGGAAAAATTTAGTATTATGTCGGACTTTTTGTGTTGAAATCCAGGAGGCGGTTAAATTAAACGGCCCAACTGTTTTTTCTTTCGAAATTCAAAAGTCGTTATACCTACTTTGTTAGCTTTACTGCTAACCGTGACATTGAAGGCTTACGAGTTAATTTCTCGTTTTTCTCCCTCGTCAAAGCGATAAGCTGGTCAAACTTCAATAACCCTTCTTCCTGGTGCATATCGTCTATGCCACACTATGTGTATGTCGAGCATGTGTGCGTATAGGCTACATTGGTTACATATCGACAGGCGAATGATTGAACCGCCGAATTTATCATGATAACCACCTGTTGCGTTTTGCCAGATGTGACATTCCCGAGAGTTAGAGACTTCATTATTTTTATAGGGGTCAACTATGGGATTTGGGTAAACGTGCGTTTTTAAGTCACAGCGGAAACTCACATAATGTAATTTGAGCGAGAACTTGAAGGATATGAAAGACGACAGGGGGGAACATGGATTAAATAACTGTGATATTAAAAAGAGTAAAACATTTTAAGATGGTTATTTTTGTTGGATTTAAAAAGAGGGACGTTTCTGAAGCGTCGGTTTACAAAATCCAGTTTGGCAAACAAGACGATTTTGACATTATTTTCGGCAGATGAAAATACCCTCGGAGCCATTGACAGAGGACGTTATACGTTCTAAGTCAGGATGACTGTAATTCACACTCCATCCTTTATGCATCTGGCCAACTTTGCAATAGGGAATCACCAGTTTCCAGTTTTGCTATTGTATATGTTCTTCACTGGTGCATATCCATTATCGTATTCGGGAATGGAATCTCGGTTTTACAACTAAAAGGCGTGTGGCTTACCTCTGTGATGCCTGATCTCACGCCGGCTAGCTATAAAAATACCGCGTTTGGTCAGATATCGTCTTCCTCAAATGAAATCAGCGATTTCGAAATATCCAGATTGGCGACAAATATGAATTCGGCTAACAATACCTCTGACTAGGCATGCCCATTGTGTTCCACCTAAACTGGCCGCATATACTAAGTCGCTTGCCTGAATGTGTTCGGGAGCTTTCCATTGCTGCTGAGTTCAGTGATAGCTAAACCAATTAAAAGCGGAGCCAGTCACACAAAAGCTTACCCGAAACATGTTTCCAGTATAAAAACTTCAAGGTGGAACTTTGGTGACATATAGGATGTTTTAACCGAGGCAAAGAAAAACCGTCACAATTCTGACCGGAAAACAAAATCTGGACGCATACGACGTATCTGTTAACCGTTCAAGCCCTGCATACTTTTCTGGAGGGATTTAGATTTACACATCGAACAAGTTACTTTGCCTCTTTTTTCCTGATTTATTGTTTTGGAGCGTGATTCTCCCTTGATATTGAATGAAATTTACTGGAGCCGAACTGATAAGTCACCGTTGACCCCGTGAATTTCTCCAGGTGGTTAGACACATTTATCTGTTTACCGGGAGTGTTAGGGTGGTGTAAACTTGTTACAAATCAGCAGGCGGTCCCACCTAACTGAAGTGATCACTGTTCGAGTTAACATTGCAGAAGAAAATAGATGAACAAGAGTGCGTTGCTTCCTCCTTAACACTTAATGTAAATTAAGCAGATCTATGTTATCAGTAGATCGTTGCACTAGATGTCGCTTCGTTAGACATTGGTTAAATTTTTCTTTGCACCTTTTCATGCAAATTACCTAACACCATCTATACCATGGTTACATGCGTCTGAATAGGCAAAATCAGTACCTGCTAGTGCACTTGCAAAAGGCTTTAAAAACCAACAATTTTTACAAAGCATTGATCACGTCTTCATTTTTTCTTATCAGCTTCAACCAGAACGAAGATTTCTTTGAATGTAAGTAAAAAATACTCCTCATTGTGCGTCAAGGCTCGTGAATCATCTTGCATACAAAACCGAGATAATTTTAATAGCGCTTAGGGCCATATGTAGTGATCGTTTGATGCTGTTCCGTGGATTTTGTAAGGATCGTTGAAGTAAACGTATTGCTGCTGATTTTTTTTGGGTTACGTTGGATCCAAATGTCCATTGTACTGAGTCTATGGAGGTTAACTGAACCAATTTTTAAGCTAATCAATTTCTTTTGGGTTTTGGCTTATGCCAGTTGTTATGGTACTAGTGTGAAAACCTTCACAATTGGATAATAAGTGACTTACGCTGTTTTAAAATATCTGAAATGTGTTTCGGACGAACATGCGATAAGATTGTAAACAATGCACTGAAATGAGCGATTCATTTACTGATCATGCAAACTCAACGACCTAAAATTGTGAACCCGTAGTTGTCAAGGCACTTGAAGGAATAAAAACCAGTTGCTCTCATAATTCCAAGCTAACTAACCCTAGGTTACAAAGCTGACTGTCTTCTCTAGAGGTGAGTTTTAGTTGTGTTGGATAGATTCGCTTCAAATGACTGTATTCTACAACATTTCACTTGTGTTTTACTGATCAGCCTAATAATTCTTAGCTCATCACCGTTAATTTGGACTCATAAAAGATGCACGTTTTAAATATTCTGTTTATAACGTGCTTCGAAAAAAATTTGTGTAGTCCGTATAAATGACGAATCGTATTAAGGGTACCTGAGTGCGATTCTGATGAACAACCGTTGGTCAGTTTATTTATCAGCTTTAGGTTTGCCTAGTTATGCTATGAATTTTGTTTAATGATTCAAGTAGTGGTGGTCAGGGTAGGGATGACGAAGCATGGAGCCTCTGTGGACAACCAAGACTCTAGGCAATTGTTGGTTTACAAACCTTACATTGGTTACCATCACGCAACTGAAAACCCGGCAAAATAAAGACTGAAAGTAAACCGGTTTGCATACTGGTTGGCACACCTTCTTGCACACTGCAGGTTTCAAAATGGGCACTATCTACTCAGACTTCCTAAAGGAGATAGTAACACTTCGTAACGTTTGGCCAGCTTGTGAAAAACTTGTTACTGTAGATAATCCAGCATCCTGTTTCATGTTGAAATAGGTACTTTCTCATATTTATACTAAAATCGCTTTGGAAAAAGAAGACAAATTGGTCCGTTCACATTGCCTCCTTTTTCTCTGCTTCTAATGACAGTTTTATGGACACGAAACTCTCCTTTACGCTCTGCTCACATTCAATCAGTGATCTACGAATTCCACTTTAAGTGTTTATTTTTATTCCACCTGTCCTAAATTAGATTTTGTTTTTGTTTTTTTTTGATTTTTTCTCCCAAATTGGTCATTTTTACAACCGTTTTACCGCATCGCAGATGAGCAATTATCCAACATAAAATTCCGTTCGAGTGACTAGCAGGTATTTATTGGCAATGAATCAGTTACTGAATCAAAACAACTACTTGCGGCTAGTCATGGATGATTTTCAACTAAAAGAAACATGCTTACTACTGCGTTAGAATCGCGTTGTAATAGGCATCATAAATCGACGAAAAAACAACATCCATCCGTAAGCACCCGACCAGGAGGTGTGTTAAATTGAAGACGTGATCTGATCGTCAAGTACCGGCTGCGCTCCTCCTAGGCTGAGAGTATGTAAAATCGGCATCTCATGTTATCTACAACAGGATATCTATCCTTTTGGAAGCAACGGAATTTGACAAGACAGTTAACCAGGGAATAAGGAAATGTACCGACATTCATGGACAGTTCTAAGTAAACCCAAAAATATTTCTTACTTCGCTTCATGCATACCGACGTGGTTCCTTTTGATGGAGAGAACGATTTAGAACAGCTATAGGTACAAATATTCCTGGGATAGAAAGCCGTGATTGCAAAGATTTTGTTATCTGAAGAATCAATACTGCACACTTAAGTTATAATGTGAACCAAAGTGCCGTTTTTTTGTTGCCGCGTGGGACATCGACGTCAAACTCACCAATAAATCCACGGAACGAAAATTCGGATTACTCCACTCTTTTTCAAGAAAATCAATGGTCTTTGATTTTTATCCCTCATTTGAAATACACTATTGTGAGTCATTCTGGGTTGACTCTGCATGCGCACCGTGTTACATGATCGCCGATCACTGTTCACTGTTTTGTGCGTACAAAAGAACAAAACAACGACATGAATGAATACCGCAGAGTCTTCCGTTCAGTTCCTATCAGTATTAGCACCCAACTTTGCTGTGATTAAAAATAGCCTTCGGCCGTACAAATCTATGGAACATTATATATATATATATATATACATAGCATGCATATACATACATAGCCAGCTGGGCAACGCATGCAGTTGTATTTTTCTCCCAGTTCATGCACGATGTATTTGGACTGCCCGTGGTTTTCCATGAGGATAGCACACGCTTACCACTTTAGGTTTGAGGTGGTCAGTTCTAGTCCACAACCGGTTACTACAAGGTCTTACGCGTAAACCTTTCACAAATGTTCACTACCACAGGACGGTCAAAGAGTTTAGTCGGTGAAATATTTCTGTGAGTGAATAAAATGATAGAATGTTGAAATTGTTCAACTATTGTATTAGAACTTCTTAAAACGTCCTCAATATTTTACTGTAGCTCAAATATTTCCAAAATATTTAGCAAATCAATTTCTTTTGGTGATCAGCGGAGGACCAGAAAGCAAGCTTGATGATTTCTGGTGACCCGACAGTTTTATTGTGGCGGAAAATCAATTTTCACAGTTTTCAGTCCATTGACAGTCGTATGGACAGCCATGAGATGAATGAACTGTAGGCAAGTAAATAAACCTTTTGAGCTGGCATAAGCACTGATTCCCCTAGCACCGTTCACTGCACACTTCAACAATGTTGCTAAAACTAGTCAAAACATCCAACTGATGCTTAGCTTTCGCAGTCGAACCCAGTTTGCTGGCCTTTGTAGTTCTGCGTTCGGTCTGATGGAATTCGGTTAATAGAAATGATTGCATTGGAAACTGCCAGGGCTCAACAATTCCTAGTTGACAATGACATTTTAAAGCTTTCATGACACGAACAGTGATTTACTTTTCTCGCATACTGGTTGAAACATTTTGTAGATCCAAAGGTTTCAGAATTTAAGCAATCTTTAATTCAATTTATTTCAGCTGCGGTGTAAAATTTTCAATCGGTAGCTCTTTCTGCATGCTGCTCTTGTAGACTAGCTGATATGGACTATACCACCGGGATATTGATCCAAAGTCTGTAGGGTTAAATATTGGACTGATCAAAACAACCAAGGTAGATATGCTCGCACTCAATGAGTGTGAATGAAGCGTGTATGCTCAAAAGCAATTCATACAAATACTCGATGAATACCCTTGACCGCCGGCCAGCACTGAAAATCCTTCCAATCACTTAAGGATCAGTTTTACCTTTTTGAACCACGTTCCACCACAAGCTAACCACACGCTGATCGATTGCAAAAGCGTACACCCAAAGGCCTGTCACAACGAGACTACACCTTGACGTGGTGTGACGGCTTGCGTGTCTCCATGATCCAACGAGCCATACAGGATGGCTTATCTCAAGCCGAAGATCCAATCATGCCTGGAAGGTCAATGGGTAGAGGCCTGATGAAGTAGTCTCCTGGTCGTCCAAGTCGGGGTTGATCTGAGTTAGCAGCTCAGTCGTAAAAACGAGTGGAAGAATAACTGATCCAAGTAGATGGGCGCCCACTTAGCTGTACCCCGCTGCCTTACGGTCAGGTTCTTTTGAGAACCAAAGGCTTTGGTTGAGAACCCTAATCGTTCTTCTGCTTAGCGGCTGGATTCCCTAGCAGTACCCGTCCATTATTCCCCATGAGTTACACGCCTACAAACAACTCTATACTGCACCGGTCGTCGCGCATGATAATCAGGACGGTGCTGCCCATTGCATCGAGCGGGGTGGGTAGTGATAAGTATGCTACTACTCAGAGTTCCCTCTCTTTTATTCAACCTGTCTCTTCTCTCTCCAAACCAATCTGTTTGCCCCTTCTGCCTACCCATAGTATCTCCATTGATAACACGCCCGATACTCGCAACGGTTTATTGTCAAGTAGTGTATTAGGTGGTTTTCAGTCTGCTAACTCACATTTTCTTAAGCCTCGTCAGCCTCTGAATCTGGGTTACTTCAATGTGCGCACTTTAATGCAGGCTGGCCAACAGGCGTGTTTGGCTCTGACAGTGGACTCACTTTCGATTGATGTCTGCTGTGTGAGTGAAACACGAATTCAGGATTCGAGTAGAGTAATTCAGCTAACTGCGCCAAACGTCTCGTCAAGATATTTTCTTCGTACTTAAGGAGACGAAGCAGCTCAGGCTGTGGGTCAACGTGGTTTAGGAATAGTCTTGAGTGAGAAGGCTGAAGCAGCCCTTTTAGATTGGATCCCAGTCAACAGTCGCTTGTGTGCCATGAGACTGCAGGGATCAGTTGGCGTCCGAAAGGATAGTAGTGTTAGGCGCAGTTTGTTTGTTATCTCGGCATACGCTCCTACAGACTGCAGCACTGACATGGAGAATGACGAGTTTTACGATAACCTCGACACTCTTGTTCGGAAGAGCAAACGCTCTGACATTGTAGTAATAGCAATTGATTTTATTGCACAAGTTGGAAAACTTAGTGCATCGGAGTCCTGTTTAGGTGGGCGATGTGCCTTGCCTGCACAGCGAGTAGACGACGGGGAAAGACTTCTCCAATTCTGTGCAGATAATCATTTGTTCCTATCTAGTACGAATTTCCGACACAGTTCGCGTCGCACAGCAACGTGGCGTTCTAACTCGACAGGTACTTTGAGTCAGATTGACCATATCGCAGTTAGCTACCGTTGGCGCAGTTCTGTCCAGAACTGTAGATCATACTGGACCACGTACGTCGAATCGGACCTTGCGTTAGTTTTAGTGATATTTTTGCTGCAGCTGAATGGCCATCGACGTCGGCCACAAATCCGATTGGCTGTCGAACGTTTGTCTGATTCGCATGTTCGCAACAGCTACGAACAGAAACTGTCCGAGGAACTAAGAACTGCGACCAATAGCAATGTAGACGATCAGTGGGATCAAATTAAGCAGGCGATGCATTTGACAGCGAATTTCGCCTGCGGTCCCAGATCTAGTGTTCATCAAAAACACTGGATCTCGCAAGCGTCGCTAATTCTAATGGGGCAAAAACGCGCGCTGCCTAACTGCAAGGAAATGAATAAGATGCGTCGGCAGTCGCAGCGTCAGTTGAACATAAGCCTTAGGAAGGACCGCGAAAACTGGTGGGTTAAGGTAGCCGAAGAGATGGAAGTGACGTCCGCTTCAGGTAACAGTCAAAGACTGTTCAAGCTTAGACGCGACAGCGGTGGACGCCGAACTTCAGTCAGTGAAGTCGTGTGCGATAGGACTGGAGAGCTCATCCATGGTAGACAGGAAAGACTGG
Source organism: Fasciolopsis buskii (assembly GCA_008360955.1). Classification (NCBI taxonomy): domain Eukaryota; kingdom Metazoa; phylum Platyhelminthes; class Trematoda; order Plagiorchiida; family Fasciolidae; genus Fasciolopsis; species Fasciolopsis buskii. The sequence goes on from LUCM01009281.1 coordinate 63,986, forward strand.
GCCGTTGGGCAGAGCACTTCAAGGATCAATTTAGCTGGCCACACGCTATCGTATTTAGTCCGACGTCTGGAGCTGTGAATCCTTGGGAGGTGTCACTTGATCCCCCGACGGAATTGGAAGTGAAGTCGAATACTGGATTTCTGAGGAGGGGCAAAGCAGCCGGTCCCGACGACCTTCCTCCAGTTATTTTCATATTGGTTGGAGAGGTGCTGATGAAATCACTTATCTCCTTGCTTCGTGATAATTGGAACGAGGAGCATATCCCGCTATTGTGGGGTGAGTCACTGATTATACCCATCTTAAAGAAAGGTACACGAGTGACTGCAACCTACCTTGGTGGCTGCGTGTCTAACGATGGTAGCTCGGGATTGGAGGTAAGTATGCGTATATCCAAGGCTCGGGCAGCTTACACTGGACTGAAGCACTTATGGCGTCGGCCTGATATTTCACCGAAGTTGAAAGGTCGCGTGTATTATACCACAGTGCGCTCAGTTCTGCTGTACGGTTGCGAGACGTGGAGTATGCGTGTTGGCGATGTTCGTCAGTTGGAGGTTTTCGACCACCGATGTTTACGTAGTATGGCTAGGATTGAATGGAGTGACCGGGTGAGTAATATTGAGGTTAGGAATCTGGTATTGGGTGCCACTTCTGAAAATAGCTTGTTTCAGCGTATGAAACTTAGTAGACTACGCTGGTTGGGTCACGTGTTGCGTATGACGAACACTCGTCTTCCATACCGTGCCTTATTTTGTGTTCCTCCTAAGAAATGGAGGAAGCCATGTGGAGGCCAACAGATGACGTGGCAACGTGGGATGAGAAAATGTACAGCGAACTTGGGTAAAGTAGGTGTCTTACGCCTTCGTGGTTGGGGTCCGAAAGGCTCGTCGACTTGCTGGCTGGAGACACTGAAGGATATAGCAGTGAACCGTGAACAGTGGCGATCGTGCTGTCATTTTCTATCGAATCAGAATGATTGAAAACACGTGCGTTTGTACAGTTAGACTGTGTTTCGTGTGTTGGCTGCAGCAGCATCTTATTTTTTCCCGCCTGTGTAGGTCCACTCCCTGTTCCTCTTGGATATTCACTCTTTTTACATAAACGTGTAACTCTGGGAAACGGCAGCAGTCAGTGAGCCTTGCCTTGCTGTTTAACGCTGAACGATGATGATGATGATGACACCCAAAGGCCAGAGGACAGATTATGACTATCACAAGTGCAACCTATCATTTTCCATCTGATTCATTGTAAGACAGTATTGTCGTAAACTACCCACCTGAATCACTGAAATAAAGCTTTTCGTCGTTTCTAAATAACTGTTCTTTTCAGCCAGGGTCTTGCTTAACGAAACCCGGAAAAGAATATTAGACGATAGGCAGAGCCTATCAAATGACGAAGAATCATTACAAATCATATTATTGACAAGTGATAGGGAAGCTTTTATCCATAAATCTTGATTTCTCGGCATAAAATCCCACATTAAGCGTTGTTACTGATTGAGCCGCTTCACACTGACTGAGCAACGGTCACAAATAAATTTTGCACGAATCGTAGTTTATCTTTCCTGACTTAATTGATTGTCTGTATTTGTGTGAGGTCAGCTTCCAATTAGGTCCCATTAAATAAAATATTCGATTGATTCCAGAAACTTCCTCTGCAGTATTGTCTTGTTGTCCTTATTCACTCGCATTTCACCATAGCGCAAAGCCTGAGGAGGAAGCTGAGTAAGATAGTCGTCGTGATTTATTCACTGTGCAAAGCATCTCGAATGTTGTTGTTTGTTTCACTGGACGAGCCTGTGCTAACATGATTCAATTCACTTATGCCAGGTGTATTCTCACATCGCCTTCATCTTGGTTGTCCCAGATGGGTTGAAAAGTCATATGGAAGTAGCCGTTGCGCATACAGTCAGAGATAGCTTACCTCGTGTATTCAGCAGAGCTATTGGATGGCAAAATGGAAGACCAAACGACATTATTCTAAAGTTCAGTCAAATTTATCAAAGAAAGATAATTATCTAGCAAGTAGCAATACACACCATCAGCATATCTGACAGGTTACTTCGGGCTTCCATACTGAGATGACAGTCGCTATGATGAAGCCAACCAACACAATCAAATCATATTCATCCGCTAAACGCCACAGCTTTCTTGCTAGTGGAAATACTTGGTGGCAGTCTCATCGGTTGATTGCTTGGAAGGATTACAAATGCAGTCCATAAAAGTCACTTTCGGGTCCACTGAAATCTGTTTGTGGTCAAGGGCGATCAGTGTTATTTATGATCTCGTTCTATCAAAGGGAAAATCGCAATTAAAAAACCACCCTATCAACCTCGCATTGAACTAGTTTTCGTCTCAGTGACCAATATGAGATTTGTTATATTGGACATGAATGCAACAGGATATTCGGGAAAAACAATAATGGACTAATCAGATGTTAGTAGGTAACAGCAATTTTGAACCGTTTTCTGTTCACTTACACGACATACACCTGTTTAGAACTTGATCAACATAAAAATGTAACAAATTACAATGCCCCGCTATTTCGGACCCAATGCATGAATATCAGTCACACAAGCTGACGAATTTACAAACTCCAATTTTTAAGCAATTCTTCATAATTACTACATTGCAGCTATCAGAACGGGTTGAATATTTGGTCTGCGAATGATCTGACTCCCTCGAAACACTTTAGATTAAAGTTTCTGATTCTATGTGAAATGCATCTTTGACTGGAGTCACATTATCGTCGCAAAATCTCGATAAAACCTACTAAATGATGGATGAATCTCGGCTGAAAAGAACGGTAACAATGAACAGTAAAATCCACATTAGAATCACTTAACTATAATAATTTACAAAAGATCGTCCGCTGTGTGCCGTCGATATTACCAAACAATTTGTTACACATAATAAGGACGTGTTAAGTAGCTTCTAAAATCGTTTTCTTTATAAAGAATCCCTCATACTTGATCAGATATGGCATCTCAGTAGATTACATGCTTCACGCAGTCACAGTTGGATATGCTACTGAGCTGTATTTCGAGGTCAGATAGCCCTACTCGTTCGGCCTTTTTGTTGTACTAAAAAATTAGAGAGAACGATTAACGACCTCACGGTCTTCGCACTAAAGTAACCATGAGCAACTTATCTTAGACTATCAGTCACATTAGGATAGTTTCCGGAACAACTAACAAACGATGACTGTGGCCTGATCAAGGCTTACCCTACATTGGCCTATGACCTGTGGGATAATTACGTCACAAATCTGTCACGCCCAAATCCCATAGAAATGCATACATCAAGATGCCTGATTCACGATGTCAGTAAACCAAACGGTAACCAACCCTCTGAATGTCGTTTAACAGGACAGCAAAAGATCCCCGCAGCGTATCACGCGAAACATCCATGTAACCGTGTAACCCAGTCCCTGTTGCATGCGTAGTAGAAAGTTGTCTGTTTGATCTCTCAGTACACTGTAAGAAAAATTCAAAACAACGTGTTCACAATCGCTTCTCCGAAAATATATTCTCAGCAGTCAACTTAATGAAAACATGTTTGGAATTTTCAGATGGCGACCAGGATTCATTTGGTAACGTAGGATAGCAAATTAATAGAATTTACTCAGGTTCACTTTTATTTATTCATTCCTCTCGTGCAGTCCATTTTATAAGCAGTTGTTGTGTATCGCTGACCAGGCCTAAGGTATTAAACAATCGTTCACTCCTCCGACCACATTAGTTGGATAGTTTGTTGTTATTGCATGGTAAACGCAAGAGAACAAAGAGCGTTGGTGCAGAGGCTAGTCAACCGTGATTAAAGGTCTTCCATCGGGCGAAGAGCCCCCTACAATGAAGGGCACACGGAAAATCAGGGAACGCATGACTTTTATCTGCTTTTCGGCACAAATTAAACGCTCACAGGCTGAATAAAATCGGTTGAATGCCCAAACAGGAGTTGAAATCGAATAAAACAGAGAATAGAAGTACAACGAGAGCTAGTGAAGGCAATCGTTGCTCAACAGTGAGATGAAACCACGGCAAGAGTAAAGCTTCCATTTTTCAGCTTTTGGCAAACACCTAGAAACATTCCGCCATTCTGTAGTAGCATACGCGTCTCGCTTAGTAGATTCGAGATTTGTTTTCAACGGCCTAAGCTTTGTGTTTCAGAAACCCTTCAAGTCAACCCATCCTCCAAGCGGAATGAACGCATGTATACTGTGACCCAAAGATGTGGCTGGACCGTGCGTTTACCATGACCGGAATACTGATGCTGCAATGTGAATAAATTTTTGAGTTTGCAAATAATATTTTGTCCCGATCTCGACCGAACTAATAAGTTAAAAATCCGCGGTAGCTAACGATCACCATGAAATGCGCAGAAATAAAGTTTGAGCATCACTTTCTAGTCACTTTGTGGAATAAACCTTTGACCTGTAAAGCAGCATCCGAGCATGGCTCGTTAGTACTGTACTGTTCGCAAGATTTACTGAGGATGATGTTGATCTAAACGTTAGGAACTGCATAAACCAAAATCTGATGCCGAATCGGGATTACGTAAGACTGACTTTCAATCCTTAGCAATCCAATGTGGTCTGCAATTGCTGCTCTCTACCTGGACGTTTCATTCCCGGATGATTCTGACATACAAAACAATGTTGGAATGAGAACGCAGCTCACGAGCTGTCCAAGTCCCAGTGCATTTATACGCTGCGAGACTGAGTGTGAACAATCGGTTAGCGAAATTGACGGCAAAATCATCCGGCCTATTTGCAAGACGCTTGTATATCACGTTTGCATAACATTTGAAATGTTTTTCAAAAAGTTGTCTAGATATCCGAGAATTTTTTCGTCTTTATAGGTTTACGGATGGTTATTTTATCAGACTGCAGGCGAAATCGGTTGCATGGCAAAGCTATAACCAACCTGCCAGTTCCATAAACTCGTAAGCTGCGTTAGGTGAAATAAAATGGAACAGGATTTTAGAATTTGCAGATATCTCTTGTTTGAGTGTAAAACATGTGTTAGTTACAGCTAATGCGCTGATGATTTAGACAAATTGTCACACACCAAGAAATCGCTAACCCGCAAAGAGATCACAGAATACCAGGGTTCAGTGAGAACTGTTCCAAAGTTTTATCACGCAATAAATCAACTTGAATGCGAAATAATTCATCAGACAGAGAATAATTCCATCCTAGCCCACAGTGAAGACTGCAAGAGGCAAGAATACCAGTAAGGTTATTGCAATTACTGGCAGTTAGCATCGCAGTGATAATATAATTGTAATATAAAGACGCCAGCCAAGTAGTAGGAATTGCTGGTGCACATGGTTGCATCATAACGTAAATGAACGTGTTTCTGGCAGTCGCGATGAATATCATTTTGCGGAAAATCCAAACATCGAACATGATAATCGTAGGCAGAGTTATACATTGAGTATGGATCGGCGGAAGCCAGTCGCGATGTTGATTAACGCGGGAAAGATAAAGAAAGTAACAGCACAATGCGCTCGTGATGATTTTACAAATCTGCGAAAAGTTACTATGCCGGGTTTCTTGAATATGGTTCAGCATCAATGGTCGGGTACATTTTATTTTTGTCACGGCTTTAATGTGAAAAAAGTACTGTTTGATTTCTTTGACCTCACAAAGATACGGTTGTTTGAGAGAAAATAAAGATGGTTTAAAATTTTTAATCTCAATAACGATCGTTTCGAGGAAATTCAATCAACTTTCTGTGCATTCTCGTCCCAATAAACGGTATTCCAACCGACGTCCGTTTGTACAATCCTTTGTTTCGATTTCGTGTTTCTAATAACATCTGTTGAATTCGTTCTGTTTTTCGTGTAAGGACATTCATCATGATCGCGATAAGTTGTATAATGACAATACTAAGAAATAAATCCGTGCTCTGCGGAAGCAAACTTCTCGCAAACCCAAGCGTCATGCATATCGGAATGGAAACAATTACAATGGACAATGGCCACCTTTTCCATTCATGAGATATGAAATTATGCAGATGAATGAAACTGAGTGGTGGCAAAAGTTAAACAAATGACGATTGCTTTCCTTTTGGTCATTTGTTGCAAATGCAAAGTAGTTGGCATTATTTCGCATACCTTCCACGAAACTACTGATATCACAAATTTGGCATACGTTAAATAGTATGAATGATTGGTATCCGTTGGGATCGTGTTCAAGGGACGGCAGAATCCTGTTAATTTGTTACAACTCAGGCGAGTGCAGGCAACTAGGTAAATTATACCACCGTCCACGGATGTCACAACAGGGAATTTCAAAGACCACCTTGCCAAGAGAAAACCATTTAACAGAGACTAAACCTGCCATGGCAGGAACCAGGTCCGTCGGATGTGCAATCGAACTCTATCACTGGATCCGTGTAGATCGTCACTCCATCACTGTGCATGTATTTTATGTGATACTTCCAAAGAGGTAAACGCTTGATTTCGGCTGTGAAGCCTACAATGGTGAGTGCAGTAAAACTGTTTTATTACATCAATATATGGGCCTTATGTCTGCACGTTTTCAGCTTACCAGATCGCACAGATTCCATCATCTCGGAACAACTGGCTAAAATTTGAATGGCAAAACATCCAGAGTTACATTAGGGAGAATTGTTATGCTTTAGTGGAAGCAGGTAATTACGGTTGACGGCAGCAACCAGTTTAAATTGAAGGAACTGTGTAATCCCTGTAAACCGCTGTTCTGTTAAAAAAAATTACGAATGTCCATGAAAAACTCGTTTCCATGCCTCCTCGGCGTAAAACATGAAGGTTGGCGCGATTTATCTATGGCCTAACAGTTGTATTTAAGTTTGCTATTGACCACCAACATCCGGGGAACTGGCTGTGAATCACGTGAGCTGTACTAATGATCCATGCCCACGACTACATTAGTGACTTTGGACACAGAACAACGTCCCTGATTTTGTGGAACACTTCACTGTATTTTCAACGGCTGCTTTCGCTCTCTTGATAGAAAGCGGATAAATGTGTCCCCTGTTGACACCGCTGTTACTCAGTCTTTGTGAACCAGATTTTCTTGAGTATATCAAGGTACGGGTCAAGTGAGCAAGCGCAGAAACATGTGATATTCGGGAAACTCTTATTGTATCATGCAACGATTTGTCCCATTCCGCTAGAACTTCACGGCGTAGTTTGTACCTAATGCTCTGAGCTGAATTTTTTTCGGACCGATATGTTGAAATGATAAAAATGAGAGAATGGATTGTGCCACCTTGGCCCACCAATCAAGAAAATAAATAATACAAAACCTAAAAGCAGCTAGGAGAGCGATGAATAGTAAGTTTGGCTTTGGATTGTGTAATTTTACAGGGACAGAAATAAACCAACCAGTAACAAGCGCGTGTTGCAAATCTGCAAATGAGATATGTAAAAATGAATTTCGTTGCATGAACAAATCTCAAATTCTGACCGGCTGGGTGGAATACATGATAGGCACGCCTGTGTTACGGTCGGTGAGTAGACAGAAACTTGTCTTGTGTACACCGAAGCAATATGATTGAAGATAGAAACAGAATAGCGCACGCTTTTGGTGGGCCATATAAAAATTAAACTCCTATCGATAAACGGAAATCTCGATGAGGAGTGTATCATAACTTGCTAATATTTCCGATTTCGTTGATTATCAGCAGTGAAAATTTTCCATTAAAGAAAGAAAATAGCCTTATATAGGGGATAATTACAGGTGGGTCGCTATTTTTACTACTGTGTGGGTTGTGTCCTTGCGCGTTTTTGGATTTCTTCAAACCCGGAAACCTTACCCAGTGTGATCAGGTCATCTTTTCCACAAATTAGCCAATCCAAGGTGTCCTTTCTGGTCCTGACTCCAAAATGACGATCAGGATCAAAATAACTTTTGTGCACCTACCAGGTGAGGAAAAAGTTGAGTTTTGCCAAAGCTGCACGATGACTGAAAGCGGTGGATATGCACTGCTGATGATTCCTAACAAGGATGAAACAACTGTACAGTGCTTCCATGGTTTCTTTATGGTGAGTTGAGTGATGATATCACATGGTGAATTATTTCATGTGAACGAACTTTGTCGGAAGGTACGCAGCAACTAGAAACAAATATTCAGGTTATGTTTGGAAGTACTGAGCGTCCAATAGTTGATTTCTCGTTAAAGACACGAAATATTTTTGCCATTCTCTTGTAAAAATGCAAATTAGTTGGGGTAATTCCATCTCCATTTTTCAAAGGCTTAAGTCGACTTTGTACACGTCCACGGGGTACAATTTATTTGGGCTTGTCAACTTGAGTGTAACATGTGCTCATATAGACTGAAGGGAAGCTAAACTCTGCCCGAAATCCGCGTGACAGGATCGCAGGTACACTGTCTAAGCTTCTCTTGTTCTTTTTTGTTTTTCGAACTTTCAACTGAGTTCCTTTTTCAAAAGAAAAGCGCAGTTATGAAATGAGCTTATTTTTGCCGAAACGATTATTGTCTTTTGTAAATTACACGTCTACCGTGAGCTCAAATCCAGGTATACAAGAGACTGCGGTTTTGCTTATACTCGGCTACAAAATCGAGCTTCGAAATGTTTCTTGTATATTTTTGCCACCCACATTTGTCACGGAACAAGTCCAAGTTCGCTGTCTCCGTGTTTTTACTACCACATCCGATATTTCCTTATTTTCCTCGTAAGGTTGGCAACGGAATGTGCGAATTTTCCGAGTGGATTCTGTAATAACAGACGAGTGCCATATGGCAAAACAAGTTGGGCTGATTGGTAGAGGAATAGGGAATACAAGCAAGCATTGAAAAATGGCATATTGATTTATTTTGCTGTCACATTGCGGGTGAGGAACGTTTATTGATTCATGATACACATCTTTATTAATTTCGTTGCCGGTATCCAAATTATTTTGGTCCCTAGCTTGTTATATTTTATCCAGTTTCTCAATACTGACTGTTTAGAATGAATATATTACTGGTAGAAAAAATCCTAAATTTGCTATTTTCAACTTACGGTCACGAGCATCTAAAACAAAAAAATCGTCACTGCCCAAAGCAAACAATAGGAAATAACTAAAAGTTAAGTTAAAATATCAAAATCTGGTGAACTTGGTCCAGGCGATCGATCGGTAGCAATCAATTCTCTCATCCTAATCAGAGAACATAAGGTTATGCACATAAGCTCAACTTACTCTAAACAAAATCAAACACATTCTATCAATTGTCCATACTGGGAGCATTAGCCGAGGTCAGCGTCTCACGAAACATTCAAAACTAAGAGTGAATACCATTGAAATATCCTTGTTTACAAAATGTCATATATAGTACAAAATCCGTTGTTGCGCATCTGCATTACTTTCTTCTCAATCAGCCTAGTCAGCATGAAACTCACCAGATACTGCTTTTCTATATGCTGACATAAACAAAGAATTTAATGTAATACAAAAATAATAGACCACTTGGAAATCACAAAACATTTATTATAATAAATGAAACAGAAACATTGCAGAAGAACGCCGGAACGCGTACTGGCTGTATTTAGAATTACAAAAATTCCTTGTTTAGGAGGGATAATGAACACTTGAGAATTCATTTACTGCACTGAAAGATCAACAAAAGTATTTAATTTGTAAGCCTCTTTGAGTGACAAGCACGAGTAAAAACAAGAACAGCATATTGTCAAAAAGAAAGGAATCGAATCTTACTGTTAGAAATTTTTAGCGGCAAGAAATAACTTTCAACCAATAATGGTTTTTGTCTCGAGGAAACCCACATCTCCGGAAGAGTGTACTCCAAAGTCTCCGTAAGCACAATGCGAACCTTATGTGACACTCCAGCACCAACTGTGAAAACTATATTTATTTTGCTAACATTAGTTAGGAACATCTAAGCACTGCCCGCTAATCCGGAAAAATTTCTTACGCAGACCAATAGTTTGGTATTCCTTCAGCATGCGCCAGTCTGACTCCGCATTCAGACACTCTTCAGTCATAACTGCGTCTTGCTACTGCATCGAGGCTAATTGAACAGTAAACTAAAGTATCGCCCGGTTGTTAAACAACCAGAATCTTGTAACAACCTAGACAATGAAGGTTGTGTCTTCGATCGGATGGCGGCCAAATCTAGCTGCTTCTGGATCCATTCACCAAAGAAGAGTCCGCTCCAAGGACTGAGACAGATAAAGTTGTTCAGTAGACGGTTGGCGATCCCCTCTGATCAGAGAATCGTTTCGCGAACTGAAAATAACGGCGTATCTTGGCACGGAATAGGTAAAAGCAACTCAGGAAAGCAGTCTGTGCTTATTCATGTCATAACAGCGGTCATAAGGGATCAGAAAATATTGAATGTGATCAGCAACGTTCGAAGGAGAAAACGGAAAACTAAGTCAGATTGCATGGAAACCTGTTGGATGCTGTTAGTTGTAATCTGGAGTTTTAAGATAACATCTTTAGATAGCCATGCACCAACGTAACACGTCCGCATGCTGCTTAAAAATAATTAGTATTACATCCATAATTTTGGCAATGGAAGCAAATTTCACGGCATCGGCAAGAACTCCACTCTGACGGGTCCGTGATCAGGCCTACGTTCTAGTGACGTCAACATTCGGATAATTCTGCGCAACATCAAACAATCCTTCTCTGTAAAACCGTACACCCTGGAACCTACGTAGTGCTGTCAACTCAGCCGTGGCGTAAACGTCAGTCAGTCGGCTGAAACAGTTTTTAAGCAAACAAATCTAACTTTGCTTATGGTCGAGAAAAACAGTACTTGCAGTCGGGTGACTACCTTAGTGAAGGTGATGCACTTACCGGTTTCTGTCGATGGCCAGCCCGCTACAATTCAGATTTAAATCGATCGAACAAAAGTTTGTTCACTTAGATTCTTTAAGCGTGGACGTCAAAACAAAACTCAAATATTGAATGACGCCGTCTAGCTGGCAGTATAGCTTTGGACCCGACTAGCTTTAATAACGCATAGTTATCACGAAGGCATACTGGCATAAGTTCTCAACCGAGCACAAAACAGATTCCCCTTTAGTAGGAAATTCGTGAACTGTAGCCATACCAAAGAATTTTTGTCTTTCTAAATCACTAAACTTAGTGAAATACATTCACTTTGCCCAATTTACCCGCCCGAAACAAAACGAAAATTCATTGTATTCCCGACTTCGCAAAGCCCGATGTAGTAACCCGTTTCGGTTCTAACTTCCATACTTGCGCATAACCGATTAACATTAGGCGAAACGCGCGTAGTTCCATTCCCGGTTATTTGACCGCATTCAAAATAACCAACTAGAATCGAAATTGGAATCTATGCCTAACCGGAGTGGGTTAATAAATTTAGCATTTTCATAATATCTTGTCTCTAACCCGGTTGCTTGTAACTCGTAAGACACTGTTCCGTAATATCATATTGTGAGGACACTAACTGACCGAGAGTGGACATCGTTGTTCTTTCAGTTGTCTAAGCTGATAACTTTATCTGTACCTTATGTCCCGTTCAAAAGGAACCGGAAGCAATGGATAAATCTCATCTGAGCTAACACAATACGTTTTATGATGGTTTGTTTCACCCGATTCACACTTATTATCTGTATGCAAAGTACCCGGAAGTGCGCATTAATCTTCGAAATTTATGCTGTTTCCATAGTCGACGGACGCAATTCATTAGCATAATCATATTTATTTGGAATTAAGGTAAGCGTAACCGATTGTTGTGACACCAGTCGGTTAGGAAGTGCCGATGCTTTAATAGCATCTTTCTCCTACGCTTCAACCATGTATTCGCTCGTGATTTTCGTTCTTTCATTGCTTTTACTCTCATAATCAAGGGAATAACAATTTACGTCATTTTTCAGAAAGGAGGCCGCGGAACCCGGAGCGAGCGCTAAGTAGGGAAGTTTACTGGGGATGGGAGGATTCGAATCAGCCGTCTTCTGGTTAAGCGTCAACGACCTTTTACGCTTGGACACCGCCACACTGCCTCTGCGCACAAGATCACTCTCAATCTTCTTTTTTTATTTGTATACCAAAACCATGGGCATTGCTCTTCTGTGGATTGCTTGAGGTATATTGGTCTTGTTAATACGTCCTTTAGGCGTATTGTTTTCCGTACGTTTCTTTGACGTTGCGACTGAGGAAACGTCATTATTATTGACTTCAAAAGTCATGCCAGGTAAAAGAGTGAACCACGTTACATCTTTCCGTTCTTGATTTCTCATTTGCGGCTCTTGGGGCAAGTGAATGACCTGAACAGTGACCAGACGGATTGATGATAACCCCATTGAGGAATACCTCAGATTATCATATAGCAAGCTTACTTGGTGAGTCATAAACAACTCAAGCTTGCTGTTTAGCAAGATAAGATCACACCAGTATAAGCCATACAGTGCTAGGCTACGCGCCACTAACGTGAATTTTGTTGGACCAAATACGATACGCCAATACATTTTATCGTTCCCAGACAATAATCTTCACGTATCGCTTTAAACATTTGAGACATTTGAGTCCAGTATTTGAATTGGATGTATGCGTTCGAATTGGAGTATGAGGCATTAGCTTTGGACGACAAATGACAGCCTGGCCAGCGATACCCTCTCGCTTGACTAAATGTTTGAGACAGTTTTTCCCAATAACCTAGAAAACTTCAGTTTGAGAGCCCGGATAGTGAACAAAGTCTTTGATGGAATAATATCGATATATGCATAGAAAATAAAATTGCTAGTATGTGCGACAGACCATATGGGAACATTTTCTCCGTTCGTTTTCACCTCATTCCCTCTTACTTCTTTACTCTGCTTTTGTCACTATTTCGACGGTCAAAATGAGAAGCAAACAAACATTGTCTTGTAAATTGCCGACAGAGTTAGGCGTCACAGTAACGATAGTATTAATAAAGAGCTAGGGAAATACATCAACTTACATAGCTCTTCGAACAAAATGATCACAAGAAACACCCAAGACTGTTTCATTCTTTGTGTACACTGGTGTGCGACTCCTTATCGTTGACTGCAACTCACACCAGAGTAAACAGCTGTTTTCGTATACCGTTTTAAAAGAAACGATGAACAACAATCACGAAATTAAGAGAGATAGAGAATTAATCAATAACCTTAAGTGTGACATGCCTTTAGTCTGCACAAGGTCATTCTCGAATCAGACAGGTCAAACGAAATGATAAATCAATAACGGTTTATTGATCTTTATATACCAACATCAACGCCATTCGAGAATATTCTTCGGAACTTGAGAAACACACTGAGCTTAAAGTCAATTAACAACACGCATACTTAGCTAGACAGGTCCCAAAAATAATAACGAATAATTAAATAAAATAACTTCAGATCAATCAGAACGCCCGATTTTACAATTAGGCAACTACACCTCAGTTCGATGAAATAGTACTGTAGACCTTACTAACAAGTGAAATGTTTCTTGACTCTTAAAGAATATGAGCATATTCAGTTTAGTTAATTTATTTACTTATCAGTCACACTACAACAGGGATGTGATTTAACAATAACTAATAATAAAATGAGCGAAATTGTTTAACGGGTCAGGTCTAGAGAACGATTGTATCTTATTGTATCAAATCGAATTGTATTTTATTGCATTGTGTGGCATCATACTGCATGATAGACCAATTAATGTTAAGAAGCTAACATCTCAAGCGCACATATTAGAAGTCCTATTTTTGCTTAGAGGAGGCGGCCGCCATTTGCATGTGCTCTCAAAGCATGCCTACGTCTTTCCTACCAGTCAACTATCTTTTTTGTTGCGACGCTGCCTTGTGAATGATCGGACGGCACGTGAACCCGATAACGGCTCTGCGGTGCCCAACAGTTTTCGAATGTCTTGGTTTGCTCCTATCCTTTGCACAGTAGGGTTTTCACATAGGAGTGACAGTGGGGATCAACGGGAGTTGCTCATTTTGGTATGGGCCGATGTGATGAGCTGATATACGGGGTGAATCTCATATGGATAATTGGGCGACAGACTTTTCAGCTGTTTTCCTTACTTTCTGAATAGATCACTTGCTTTTGGATATAGACGACTTACCTCCCAATATTGCTTATATCTGAGGCTAGCAGGAACTTACGACCGACTCAAACTGGCCTATATATGCATTTAATATTACTAAAAACCCAAAGTCAAATAATTTGGGAAATTTCGGAATACGTGTTATACCAGTTAAGCAGCTATCATTATCTCGGTCCTTGTTTTCTCCACTGAAGTAAACTTTTTTGCTTTCAACTACAACTAAATGGTTGTAACTTTCTTCATTGTTTTCCTGCAATTTTGTTGGCAAAATACCCTAGGAAGCTGAAACATCCTTTGAATTTATTCGTCATCCCATTTCCTCATGTAGTTGTCATATTCAGGATGCATGAAGGGGAACTAGAAGAGCTTCTCTGAAGACACCAGTTAACTGTCGGCAGTAAGTCCTTTTCTAGAGATGCATTCCAAGTTCTGACTGACGACTGTTCTGTAAAGGTCTTTCGAGGAGGTGTTGTGAATTGGTCCTCCAAGGCGAATTGGTCGGATATACAAAGGAGCGGATACTCAAGAACGACCTTGAGTTGCTCAGTTTTTTGATAGTTTAGTCTCACTGTTCCATCCAGGTGAAGTCAAACTAGCAATCGTTTCAGCTGAGGACAGTCCTTCAAGAAAGAGTCGTGCATCTGGGAAATATTGTAAAAGGTATGTTGTGGTTACAAACCAAATCAACATGTACAATTATGCCAAGGGAAATCTACAACCAAATAATGAGTAATCTGAATGGTAACTGCAACTGGATTTAGCCCACCTCAGGTACATTATCGAATTGCCTCCTTGCTTAGATTTAACTACGGATGTACATGACGGACTTCCCACTAAACCAAAGAGAAGTGTTCATGCTGGCCAGCAGACTGCTTCTAAATGCACTCCGCCAACCAAGATGTTTGTTTCATCCCTGTTAAGCATTAGCATGCGCCTTCTGTTCAAAAAACTAACCGATCTATCTTCATTTTTTGCTCTTGAATGCATGTTCACACTTGTATGATTTGTACTCCGGAGTCGTGGCTGAACCCACATTTTGCGGATGCGCGGATGGACACTAGTCCATCAAAAGCGTTGGTTCATACCGACTTGGCAGACAGTCCAACTCGTGGAGACTCGGAGGGGATGCAGTCAAATACAAATTGCTTCTGGTCAAGCAAGTGTGAACCAGTTTATTATTCATCTTCTGGCACTAACGGCCCAACTATTCAGTGTTATCTTACGTTTTCTCGACAATGAACTACTGCGTAACCCCTTTTTGCATTCAAACTGACATTTTTCCAATTAACTTCTACTTTTTATTTTTTCTTTTGCTGATTGACAACCCACAAATCACCTTAGGTCATTCCAATCGCCCCCCCCCCGACGCTTCTCCTTACGGTGTTTGATTTAACCTCGCCATTCATTTCTCCTTCTTGACAGAATCTTGCTAGAATTTTTACCGATCATTTCGAGTTATTCTATACTCGACTATGCGCCCTGATTTCAACCAGTCATCGTTGTCTGTTGCTTTTGAAATTCTGGATTTAGTCCAGAAAACTTAACAATCTTTCAAGTGGTCTACCCAAATCAAAATATGACTAAGTACTTTTTCTCGAGAAAATTTTTTCTCCATAGATTTTTTCATCGAAACTGTTGGCTCTCTTCTGAATTTCTGAATAAAAACGGCAATCTTTTGTAGATAGACTCAGTCCAATTTTTAAAGTTTTGCCGCCTATAGGCACTTTTTCTCTCGTATGGCTGCACCGCTTACCTACAGTGCGATACCTTTCATCATTGATATCGATAGAGATAAAAAGAATAAACTAATCTTATTCACGGCAGCTGCTGACCAGCTGTAACACCAAACTTCTGTGGCAACGAATTCGGCTCGAGTATAAAGAGAACAAAACCACTATGATTTACTGCAAAAGGAAAAATCCATGACTGTGTAACTTCATGAGCCCCGGCCGGACGCGTTAATGTAACACCGCTCTCAATGAAGAAGTGTTCAGACTCATTATTCCGGCCAAAATAACAACGGATATAGATCCTGATTTTGTCTTCATTATTTTTTAACTAAGGTAAGAATTATTTCACGAATGCATTTACTGTTCATCCTAAGAAATCCCTGTGCACACACTCTATTCGCCATTGCTGGAGGCGCGCCACCATTGTGCCCATCCCCAAACCTAGTTATTCCAGTATTCCAGCCAAACGTTCTTGTCTTCTTTCTCTTGAATACTACGGCATTTAGCCAACATATTTTGTTGTCTAAAGACGTCTGACTTCTTCAGTCAATAGGTTCAAAGATTTTTTCCAGTTTACGTACAAAACAGAGAGGTCCACTTTTGTTGATGTGATCTCCCTGGTTCACTATGTCACCAGGCCCCTAGGTACATCAGCAAAACCTTTCTGATGCGCTGGCTTAAATTTTTCCCCTGTCTGTAACTCTGCCCCGTTCCTTAGTTCTATGCAAACTTGACCAATTCGGCTGTCCCGAGAATCTCTTTAGATGTCTGTCAGACTAATTAATCAGTGAAACTTCCTGGTCAGGACTAGGCGGAAAAAAGCGCACCCCAGTGGCAAGCAAATCCAGAGTCATCGAAAAAAGGCCATTTCCTTTAATCTGCTTTTAACCTACGTTACTGGTCCATCTAAGAGTTATCTTAATCAGTCAACCAAATACGCTGATGACGTTGCTCTCCGCCATTGTCCATCTAATAACCGAGGATGTCCTCGACTTTTGGAACAAACTGTTTTCCATTCACGATTTTTTTCTGTTCGTTGTTTTAAAACTTATTCTGTCAAAATTCGTCGAACGCTTGTTTATTTTTACTCGGTCTGCATATCCAGTTGACCTTTATTTCACTAGCAAAAAACCATTTACTAGGGTAGATTTCGTCAAGCATTTCAGAACTACTGTGGATAAAATACCTGAGGTGTTAGTCTCACACTTTAAATTGTACAAAAATCTTAGAAGACTCTTCTGACAAACAAAAGTGTGGAATTTTCTAGTTAAATAAGACACAATCTCCTTATTTGTTTACCGGTGCATTTTTTCTGTTCTCCTCCATTGTTCCCCTGCCATTATTGCTGGTTCACCAGAGAAAGAATTCAAAATCCTTCGTCGTGGGTTGCCAATTATTAGTGGCGCATCTTACACACCACTGGTAAACTGTTTACCGAACTGATAGATATGAATCTATACGCGCGTGAAAAATTTTGCAAACGAAATTCTTTCGGATCCACCTTTCCTACACAGAAATCCTCCCAAAGGCTATTTTTGCATCAGGACACGTTCTGTCCTCCGCTTTATACTCTCTGGCATGAATGTTTACATGAAACCATCTGTTCTGTATTCAGTCCGAATACTCAGCAATCGGGATCAGGTCGAGGGGCACTTTCCGTACAATATTCCCTAACTTCATGTTTCATTTTTCGCTCCGTTTTCCTTACTCTGTGTTTTGATAGCGTGACGGATGTATCCTTTCGAGTGAGCTGCGAAGTTTTGTGTACGTAAGCGTCCAGCACAATATAATGCAACGCGATAGAGGAAGACCTTGATCATATAGGGACTAGGTACTACAAAAATTGCATACTGAGTTACCCTACTGACAAGTTGACAGTAGGCAGCATGAAAAACCTGACTTTTTAGAATGATGCATTGCGGTTTGCAGATGGCATTTTCGTGCAGAAAATCATGCATTGAGGAAGACAAGAGAATTCCAACCTCTAAACGCATGTTCTGATGATTTCCGAAGTAAATTTTTCAATGGTTTTCATTGATCTGGACTATAAATAACAGATAGGAAAGGTCAGCATCCAGTTTGTTTCAAATGGTTGGCTAGTGTATTGTAAAATAAAATTGAGCACATTTTCTGGTGAGGGTAAGGTGCTTCTTACCAACACTTTACTAAAGTCACTCTTTTAATTCTCCTTCGCTTGCTGGAATATTATTGAGCAGCACTACCTCTCAAATCTCCTTGCACCTCGAGAACTGTTAGGAGACTGAGTTAAGGATAACCATATTGTTATTTAACACGCTTAATTGACGGATCCAATATGGTCTGAAGGGTGCCGTCGTTTCTAGGCTAGCAAAGTTGAAGCACCACAGACGTTTCGTTCATCAATGACGAAATCATCCTGGCACCAGATATCAGGAATAACTGATTTACCAACGGTTACATTTCATTTGGTTTATCACCTCAACATGTGACATAGAGAATTCGCTTCAGCGCTTGGATAAGCCCATTACTGCTTCATATCTATATATCTTTACGCGCTTTTTGAGCCACGGGATGAATGCTAACCGCCGGTCACCAAGCTTTGTCAGCAACACAAAGTTTTGAACTACGGCCGACAGCAATAGAATGCCTTGTTAGACACGTCGTCCACGACTCATGGTTACCAAAGCACGGAACTTTACAGATGTTTCAGTGAATATCCTCTAGGGTCTGACAGCAGACGAATCCGTTGTTAATCGTTGAGTTTAGCAATCCTCTTCAGCATTTGCTGTTATTTTTTGGTTAAAGTTTTGGATTTTAAGCAAATCATTACTCGAACCAGCATTCTCTCTGAAATGTTGGATTACCGCTCTCGCTATCCGCAATCATTGGATTTGGGGGCAAGAACTGAGTTGGGCTAAAACAGCATCAATGTGTAGGTTTCCAAGGGAGTTTCAAATTGGACGCTTTAATTTTCACATACTCATTCTGAATGTCAATTGTATTGCATTTTGTTGCCATTTTCAGCGTCTTACTGCTCATCGCTGAATTTCACGTTTTTGGCCACTTGCTTGAACATTTCAGCCAAAATCTTGACTGTGAATGGTGGGGTCCACCGTTAGATTAGAATGGAGTCAGAAGACAGAAGGCGTATACCGGTATTAATGTCCTACAGTCCGCGGTCCTCTTCCGAATGACTGGCTATGCAGCTCATATGATTTCAGAGAAGGATGTTGAACATGGAGGGACCCTTCTCTTTCAAGAAGACTGGTTGCATTCTGACAATGACGCAATTAATCTAGGTAAATCCAAAGTTTTCAAGGGTGACCCTCCCATCAAACTTGAGAAACACAGCGATAGAATGTGAATGTTTATTTCTTGTAACCGACGTGCATGTTCGTGAACTAATTCCATTTTGAAAATTCAAAAATCACTGTCGCTTCTATCCGCTTCAGACCACGTTAGTTCTCGGAATTTCGCTGCGTCTATGCACCGAGCACACGACAGATAACTGACTGACGAGTTCGTTAAAGACCTGACCACTCACCCTGATCACTCTATATGTTTGATCACCGGTGACTTAAACAAATTGAATTTTGGTTCCATGTGATCTCCTCATCTCCTTTATCATGCAGAGATTTCTGGGCTTACGGATGCTTTTCTTAAACTGATTTCTCCATCCATCCCAATATCTTTTCAGCCCATAAAGGTATTTGTAATGAAATACGTGTTCACTGGACGTTAATTGTGTATTACTGGATTTATAGCAAAAGAGATTTCTTACTTCGCCAGGCATGTTTGCCACCACGACAGTTTAAATATGCTGGGTGATACCTCTTGTTCTGTTGAATTTCGTCTTGCCCATACCACGAACATCTGAGTGATTATCTTATTTTCTTATATGATGTCTGTTGCCCCAACTCCAATCTGACAGATTTCGTCCGGCTTCAACAAAGGACTTAGTTGTGTCAAATAAAGGATGTCTAATGCTGTTTTGCATAATCCAGTCAAACATTTCCATACTTCAATCAAGGCTAAGTTCTGACTGCTGAATATATCACATATGAACACTCATCTTCGTGCCAAAAGCAGCCGCAAGATTTCAAAAGCCCTTAAACCAAAATCCAACCATGGTAACAAAGAGCCAAGCCAGCAGATATACGTAAGCTGTGGCCAAAACTCCCTTTCCTCCATTTTTTGTTCATAGTGTGCTGAACCCGGTTTTCCGAAGCATCAGTCCTTTTATCTCCATCAACCTTCAGATTCCCCAGAATAGAGCAGCTGACTTTGTAGCTTAAAGTTTTATGTGACTATTTGTACAATTGGGCCCAGCTGACTTTTTTTGGTGAGCGTACGTCCGTAGTTCTCACAGCTACTGTTGCGATTTGCAAAATGATACTTTCCGTCTACACTAACAATTATTCTTCCTTTCCCCCCTCACCCGATGGTTGAAAGTGTGCCGATGTTTTGCTTTTTTTGGCCATCCTTACTCTATTAGTAGAAGGCTTTGTCATTTATAAGATAATCTGAACAACCTAAGTAACACATTTTCATCCTATTTTCTGCTACTGAGTGGCCCTTGCATATTATTATTATCCCGTTTATTTTCATTGCGATTTCTGGTACTCACCAGTCTCCAGTGGAATTTTAATGCTTCCAACTGATGAAGAATATAATTAGAGGAATTGTTCTGTTCGTTACTCTGGAATAGTTAATATTCGAAATATTTCTTAGACCAAAAATATCAAATCTATGTTACATAAGGTAAAAGGACTCGCCATTTTATCCTTCAGGCTTAGAAGGTAACACTTGCTTTCTATCGTGCTAATTCAAGCATCCTTTATTCTGGTCTTTGTTGAAATATAAAATGATCTAGATCTTATCTGGCGACCGTTAGAACCAGTTCACCGTAGCACTGGAAGTAAACAGCTATCAACCTTCGGACTTATCTTAAAAAAATGATATATGTGCTGCATTTCCAGGTAGTCTGCCACTCAAAAAGAAAATTACATTCTTGCAGTAATTTCAAAGTTTTTCTCATTCCTCAACTCGTTCCAATTGAAGTTTCAATTCCCTCTTTTACCTTCACGCAGTGAAACAGCTTATCTTGCTCATTTACATGCAAATTGCAAATTAATAATGAGTGATCTCAGAGCTCTTCTTTAATGACGGGTCAGTTGGTTTACCTCTATAACTTCTTATTTACTTTAACTGTTCTTTAATCACATCACTCATTTTATCCCAGTGAGCATCTCCTTAATACCTTTCATGTTTTTTTGTGTTTCAGCGGAAATTCCTCTCTCTTCTTGATGAACAAGAGTTTGATTTGATTTGATTTAACCTGACTTGGCTTGGTATCAATCTCACGTGGTAACAAAGTCCATTTTGACTTTCAAGGTCACCCTGCCAGCTGACCATAATGAAGTAATTTCCACAGGATGCTACTTTTCACCCATTTTTCAAAAAATCTACTACTGCTGATCGGCAGCTTCTGGCTGCTGCTTGTCGATTAGTGTCCAACCGCCGACAAGTGGTAGCCCCGGGATGTTATTACCAGTCTTGACTTCGACTAGAACTAAGAAACATTTTTGACCGACGCCTACCGTAAATGGGCACGTCTTGTTTAAACTACTCGACTCAGTAACTTGACTTGGTAGGTTAGTGTGAGGTTTGCCAGCGTGCTTATTTCAATCCATCTCAAACTAAGGTCCATGAGATATCGTTCGTGGCTGGTAACCAACGTTCAAATCGAGGTAGCCGGCAGCCATGGGCAACCAAATGGTGACCGAAAGTGGTTAAACGTTGGAAGAGCTAGTAAGATTCCACTGGGAATGAAATCAAACATTAGGTCAAAATAAACGAATGTTTTCATATCAGTGTTTATGAATTTGGTGATTGTAACCTGTAATTTCTGAATTTATTCTATACCACACTACAAAACTAGAAATCGTAAAATGACCACGCACAAAAGTTAGGACCACGAGCAATTTTGACATCCATTGCTCGGCATTTTCAAGTACTGTTCACCATTTTCATGATGAGTTCATATATCCGCATGATATCCAGCTACCTGTAACCTCTCTCGGTGTTCACTAGTTTCGTCAGTATTGCAATGGTAAATTAGCAAAATTGAGGGGACGCGAATTATGCCGGACTTTCAGGCTGGTTCCTTAAAATTTTCTTTTGTTTCACACCCCACTAATCAGCGTTAGGTGTGGACCATTAGTGCGTCTGTTTTGCTATAAACATTACTAATTTGAACAGGGCATACTGACTCCAGCTGCGCTTTCCGATTTGTAAACATCCATGTGCATTACAAGTTTTCTACTCTCATTTCCAACGAGACAATAGTGTGAGTGTTCGAGCAAACAAGCATCAATCTATTTATGGTTGATGACACATAGAGTTGCATTTGAATAATGATAGACTACATGTTGTCAGCGCGGATCACATGCACTGATCCTCAGGTAAATGCAAAAATGGTCTGAACCCACGCAAGTGATCTGTTTCAAGTGCACTATTCCAGTATTTATTGCCATCATATTGTGCCGTAATTATCATTTCCATGTCGAATGGAAATCATTTGAGAAGCCGAGGTCTTGGAAAACTTTTATTTTGATGTTTCTTTTAATTCCTGCGGCGGAACTAGGATAAATGACTCAAACCGCCAGGCTTCTACTTTCCGTGCACGGAGTCAAAACCCAGTGGTTTGATAAAATAAGCTGTAAAATTAACACAGGGGAAGCCATACACATTGGACTACCAGGTTTCCTTCTTGACGGAATGAGAAACTTTACACAATGAGATTGTTAGAAAAAAGCCTCATTTGGAAGTGGATCATTCATTTAATTACCTTGCCGCCTTATTTCCGCTTTATTTCAGCCTTTATTGTAGATATTTTGCTTGTATTTATTTCCGCATTTCATCCAAAAACAACAATGGTGAAAAACATTGCTTTTCGAAAACGGAGAAAATTCAGTGGGAAGAAAGCTTTGCCAAGCGAATTATTTGAGCTCGGGAAGTTCGAGCTGAATTGCGGCCCCGGTTTGTCAGATTGAGCGCTAAGTAAGGGCCAGCAGAGTTAACATAGACGTTAATTCTGGAGAATTTAGAACGAGAAGCGGATCATGTGGAAATATGAGAAAGGCCATTTAAAAGAACCTCATGAGTGGGATGATTGGATCGGGAAGCATCTTGCGGATACGTATTGGTCACGCCTTTTAGTGGACATTTCTTTTAGTGGTCCCAAAGACACACGACTAATAACAGAAAGTCTTCGGGGAAGAATTTTAGCCAATCTTAGTGAGGCCTGCACAAACAAAGGAAGAAAAGAAAATAAGGTTTGATGGACAGGACGACCGATGATGCGGTGCTTCACTCAGTACTGATCGGAATTCATATCAGTCGATGATACTTTAAAGAAACAGCAATGTGAGAAGACTACTTCAGGCTTTCTCGATCAGAGTTTCTAGATAATTCACAGAACCAATGCAACTAAGCGTTTTTGATTTGATTAACGACGATTCAGATGGGCAAACTGGCATGATAAGAGAGAACATATATTCAATACAAACAGATATGCAAGGATTTAAACCGGCTGGTATGGGAAAATCGGAGACAGAAGAAAAATTGTTGGAAAAATTTCAAAAGTCTTCTTTCCTAGAATTGGATTGAGATAGGGCTGCATAGTCAGCACAGTTAAACAGGACGAACTAGGCGTTAGGTCATTGGCGTAAATAGATAAACGATATGGGAAATGAGCAGCAACCCGAAGCACGCCTGAGTTGTCACCCAGTAGTTTTGATGTCTGTTTAAGACTAGAACCCGTTAAGATAGCGAAAGGAAAGCGTACGTCTGAAGCGGCAGAAATACCTCATTTTGAGATAGGAACAACACTTCCTAAGTGACTCTGAGAGCTCCGTTGTTTGGAAAAATCCACCACATGCAGTTGCAAACAGTGAATGGAGAAAAATTTTCAGCAATAATTCCTCTGAAAGTCCCCATTTGTGTCATCGCGTGGAAAGACCTAATCCTGATCCAAGGAATGATCAATTGTGCCAGCCATAAGCAATTCTTCCACTCTGATATTTCAATTTCCTCTGTTTATCAAGCACACATTGTATCTAAAGATTTCTTCGACATTTTTTCTAAAAGATTTACCTAATATCCGATCATCAACCGTCTATCCCCCAGCCCCAGAGGAAGCTTACCGCCTGGTTGTCCCCGTGCCACGCTTCTAGTATACCCTGTGGGAGTCGTGAAAACATCCTAAGCACAATGGGTTTCGTTGTTGGTTTACGTTTGTGCTCCATGAACATAGACCAACAGTCTGCCGGTGCAGCCTTCGAACTCCTGGTAGAACGACAAACCAGGGACAATGTAAACTGCTTTCTACAAAACGTTTATTGATCATTTAACTCAACATTTAAATCATAAATGTTTCGTCTGTGCTGATGCAAAGATCGTCAATCAAAGCATGTGCAGTGATCAAAAATGTTTATTCGCAGAGTTGACAGCAGCTGTCTTGTTTGAACCCTTTTTAAGTAGACAAGGTGGTGAATGGTCTTAACCACTAGACTGATCAAAGATCAATGTAAATACGGTAACGTCATCCCGATTACATCACTCAATAGACTGAGCGAATAATCCATATGAGAAAGTCAGGTAGTATCGATGGGTCAATTCGTCTAGCATACTGATTGACCACTGAATAGTAGACATCGTAAACCAATATTAATGTCTGCTGGAGATGGCTGTTCGTCCTAGAATTGGCGAGGACAGGAGATAGAATCGTATGTCAATTGACAAGTCAAAGCCTGACCAGATGCTTTCGTTCCGTTTAAGCCTCTCAGAACCTGGCATCAGAGGCGCAGACTGACTCCCGGACTGTTGGATTTCGGTCAATAGGTGAAACAATGGGCCAAACAGAGGCCAGAATATTTTCCGTTTTATTCTATGTATCAAAGGAAATTTTGAAACCGAAGAGTGCCAGATAGTTGTGCTGGACTTCTGTTTCGGTGCCGAACGGACACTAGTTTTGTTCACCCTATTCTTTCATCCCGAAGACTGACATGATACTGTGACGTTGATTTGTAAGATTGAAGAATGTTGTCTGGGTATTTAAAACAGAACATCCGAGCTCACTGGGTACTTCAGTATAGAATATAAGAACGGAAACCTTCTTTCAATGAAATGGAGAAAAATCTGACACGAAAGCTTGACTTCAGATAGTGAATATGAATCGAGGGTTCAAACTCTTTACTCCTGTGGGAAAAACATCCATAAATGGGATGACTTTTGTCGGGCGACCAATGCTGTGACAAAATCGAGACGATTCGCAAGCCTCTGTATGATTAACAAAGTCGATTTTGGTTGATAATGAGTTTCGAGGAAATTCTGATCGATTAGGTCATCTCATTTGAAACAACACCTGTCTTCGGCGTGTGAGTGTACTACCCTACATATAAGGTTTGTTGAAGAGCTCGTTGTAACTAATACATCGCAAATATATTCGCATTCAAGACATCGGTCACATAAACTACTAGAGTTTATCGGTGTTACATACCCTCTATCGGAATGAGGGTTTGAACTCCAGCCTTCCAAATAGTGCGCTGCCAATATGGCATCAGCTCCCGTCCAGGTTATTCAGGATTACCGAATCGTTTTGTTCAGTTTTGTTCAGTAACAGTCAGCAGTGCGTAAAAGTCCTGAAAGGAGATGTCTTACAGGTCCAGTTAACTCCAGGCGTATTTCTATCACCAGGTTGGGTTTTCGTCACTTGGTGAATGCGTGACCTCTAGAAAGCTCATCGTTTGAATTTTCAAATGGAGCTCTTAGTTACTTGTGAGTAGTATAAAAGATTAGTGGCTTGTTTGCCCCAGTCTTTTGTATCCACAACGTAAGGTTGACCGAATGATCTGAGGTTTGTGTAAGTTCAGTTCCGAAGACCAGCTAGTCAATCAAAGAAAACGAAAAGTAACCGTTTCTTTATTTATATTTAGGGACATCCAGTAGGCAAAGTGAAGGAATTCTAATGAATAGAAGATCTCCCACGTAAATATTTGTTCGAATTTTCAATATGATCCAAACCAGAGCGAACTGAAGCACTGCACACTGTAACGACGCTCACTAACTACTTCATCAAGAACACGTGAAACGAGTTGTCGGTGTGGCTGCTAGTGACACGGGAATCAAGGAAAAGAGCTAGATGAATCAATCAGTCATTTTCTTTCCCTTTGACCTTCATTGTATCAACACGAGAATTATCTGACGACCGTTTTACAGAAATCCAAAATCTGAGGTCAACCTCGGCGACTTAGTGGTTGAAAAACGGGACTTCAATGCATTCGGGCCACGAGGCTCGATTAACAAAATTATTGGATTGTCATATCCAACTTGACAGGAAGATAGCAAGTCGAATTCTATATGGGACGTTCCATTTTATAACGAGTTGTCCATGCAGTCTGATGGCTTCAATTATTTATTCGTCATTCAACAATCAGGAAATGGTATGGAGAATTCCTGCAATTCCGTATCAAAGACTTTCAGAAAAACCTCCTATGTGCACAAAAAGCAAACTTTCCAAATTAAGCTTCTTGTTCCTGCCATTTCAAAATAAGAACTAATGGAAAGGCTACCTTACGATCCAGCGTGTCCTTCTATACTGATCTTGAGTGGCTATGTCATACTATGCCCGTCTTAGACATCCAACAGCACCGTCAACCAACGAAGTGCTCTTGCTCCACTGACTATTGTGCGCATATCGCAAATGTATCGCCATGTTTCAAATCATCGCGATACCAGTTTTCTGTCTCACCTAGCAGCAACAATTGGTGGCCAGCCCGTGGTTCATAACAATCGCTGTGGCATCTATCACTATCTTGCTAATAACTGTGGTCACTATCGGCTCTTCGTTTTATCGCCTCCTGTTGTCTACTCCAGTTTACACGGGCTATTTGCGCACACACATTTCGGCAACGACCCCACACCAAGTCACATGAACAGCGTCACAAATTACTTTGTTAAAAATTCTCTATAGCTCATTCAACCGTTTGACTGGGCTGAATATGGTCGAAGATTTCCAGTACAAAAATTACCACATTCCAGTGCATTTCGTCTTGTGCATCAGAACATTTAAAATCCACCAGGAAAATGTTTTATTACTAAGCTATCTAGCGCTGTGCACGGATAAAGGATTCCATTACTGCTTCAGGTTAAAATTAAAAGTGCACATTACAATGCAGATCAAGGCACGGTTCGTCGTGCTATGATAACGCTAGACCCAAAATTTCAAAAATAAAAGCAGTCCAGTTGTGCTGTCTGACTTGGTACAAATTGTAAGCAGTATTCATCCATCGTAGTCAAAATGGGAATGAAAAGCGGGATGAATGAATGTGAGTCAAATACTAAAACCATTAGGGCATCCCTGTTGACTTTTAACACATGGTTAAGTTGTAATTTCATAACATCCAGGAGCCTTTCTTTAGATTTGGTATTTGTATTTATATTTGAACTTCAGCAAGTTGTGTGCAAAATTTCAGCCGTGCCACTGTGTGATCACAGATTGATACTGAAAGAACAACTCACACCCAGGATGGGTGACTATCCTGTAGTAGGCGCAGGCTCATATATTGCGTGATACTATTCAACAGAATGTTGCAGTCAACAAACCATCGTCATGATGCTTGACTCACAATACGTTGATTTGGGTTTAGGTTCCAGTTGGTCCACGATGGATATGAGCTGCTTATGATCACTGTTCGTAAACCTACAAAGCTTTCAAGACTATCGGTGGTGCCTGGGCACTATATTCTCATTTTTACCCATTTCAATATCAAATAAAGTTTGTATTGCCGAAACGAATTCAACAAGGTATTCAGAATCACAAGGATTCTGGTGTCGATACACTAATTTTCATTGAACGTAAACATTTTTGTCATTCTTTTCCGTTACTCAGTTGCTGTACAAAGGAGCGCAGATTAAACGGTCAATGTCAGCCTTCCAGTGTACTCTGATGTGATTGCCCGTTGACCACTCAAGTTTACCCGGTACATTCATTTTGAGCTCCAAGATTTTGTTCCGACAATCAATCTATAGCACTATTCCTGATAAGATTTTACAAGTAAAAATAATTTAGTAATTCGAAAATAAATTTTAAAGAAATACCCCTAAACCAACGCTAAATTACCGAATTATTTATAGAGCGTACAAATGCCTATCAACAACGTGATTGGTGTTTTATATGGTTGCCTGACTGCCCAAAGGACTCCGTCGTTCACGCACAAACCGCAGATCATCCAATCAGCTTTACACTCGGAAAGCACCAGACATGAGCTCAGCCCACGTTGGACTTCGTTTCTAGTCATTGTCCTCGGTTGCAGCCAAGATATGAACCGGGAATATCCCAATGGAATAGAAGATGTAACCACCGAGATCACGCCTGCGTTAAAAATAAAACACAATAAAGGATAAAAATTTGGATTAGATATCGAAAGCACTGACAAATGGCGGCGGAACACAGACATGCTACATGCTACACATTAGATTCTGGTCAGACAGACATATGAATTCGGAGTGTACAAGTAAGTATGTGGATGTTTGGACAAGAGAGCACCGGGTACGCATAACTGACGAGCGACAATAACCGCCAAACCGGTCGTGTCGTGTGCTCCCGGCCAAATTTCGTTCACGCATCCACATACGAAATCCTGCTGCTTCTATATATACATATGTATATTCTCGTTCTGGGGCATTCTGACCTCGTTCCTAAGGTCGCTCAAGCCCAACA